>PITA01011415.1:14600-29996 GCA_004023965.1 Spilogale gracilis | reverse complement strand
CGGCTGCGGCCGGGAGGTTCCCGCGCGGCTGCAGGCCGTGGGTGACCGGCCGCAGCACCGCCTCCACCTTGCGGGCGACGCGAGCCGGAGGCGGGGCGGGCGCCGCGGGTCCTGGCAGCTGCGCGCTGCGTCCTCGGAGTTCGCCTCGGTCCGCCCCGCCCGCAAGGGCCCGCGGCACCCTCGCCCGCTCCGTGGCCGAGAATGTGTCGCCGTAAGCAATATGCTTTCAGAGGTTTATTTCCGAAACATCTCCAAAGACTGTTTAAGTTTTCCACGCTTGCTGTGCACACAGGATGTTGAGGCGGCTGTTTCTTCAGCCGGCCTAGCTTTAGGTACCTAGGATCCACTTGAAACTTAAACGGCGAGAAGCGCGCTTGCGGCCGGGGTCTCGAGAATTGGAATCTCTGGGGTTTTACTGTATTTTATACTTTTGACTAAAAGCTCAGATTAAACTCCTCACTCTGACCCAAACCAAACAAGAAAGAACTCCCTAAGGTACTTTATTCCTTAGAAATTGGTGACTAGCTGGGCCTAGGAAGGAGGGGGCCGTGGTGCCCTTTGAGGAAACCAGATCCCCGGGTGGAGGACTGGGCTGGGACGGAGTAGTGCTTCAGGACCGCCTTGGCTGGAGAGGAGCCAGAGAAGGTTGTGTAACAGCTTTGGAAGGCTTCCTCATGCGCACGTAGATCACAAGGCTGAGGCCACAAAGACTCAGCTGAAAATAAAGGGGCTAAAAAGAGGATAGAAAAGAAGCCTGTAGGTAACACTGATCATTTGCCACAGGGTACGCTCGGTCTGTACCCCGCTGGGTGTCCTGGCCCCAGGGCCATTGCTCCCTGTGTTTGCTGCCCTCAATCCCCACGCTTGATCTTCATCTCCGCTGGTGCAGAGCCTGCACGCCTTTCAAAGCTCGCTTTAAGTACCAACTACTCTTTGAATCTCAGGGTAAGAGAATTACTGACCTTTCCAATCCAACTCTGACAATCTCTGTTTCTAAGCCGTCTCTAGCCACCTCGCCCAGGCTACAGTGATTTTGCATTTTCATTTACCTTTTTATTTCTTTAAATTGAGTCTCTTCTCACAAGCTCCCTCCTTTTCAACACCCCGCTCAACCCTGCTCAAATTAGCGTCAGACTTGGCACCAAGGAGGTGACTAGCAAATATTCGGTAATGTTGGTGATGAAGAATGAGGAAATGTCCAAGAACTCAGATCTGGAACTTTCAGTTTCAACGGCCAGGCCCCGAGACGATAAGATACAGTGATATGCTTAGAATTCTCAAGCAAATAGTTTCCATTGCAGTCACTTGCTATGCAAATGCCAGGACTGGCAAATAAGCCATTTCAAGGCCCAAGTGCACAGGCAGAGAAAAAGTCTTTCCAGGGAAAACGACTTCATTTTGGATGAAAGAGTGCCTGATTCTCGGTGCTCTGGCCCCAGCTCCCTGACATCTTCCCTGCAGCTTGTAGCCTTAGAAGCCTTGTCTCTATTCTTGTCCCCTTCAAGCTACTGCCCTCTCTTTTCTTCACTTTACCATCATTTAAAAATGTTCTAAAAATATTAATAAACACTCACTAAAGAAAACTTGAAAAGTATAGAAAAGTAAAGCAAATCACCCACAATTCCCTCACACACACAACCACCAGTTAATATTTTAGTGTAACTTTTCTAGTCTTTTTATTCCTTCTGCACAGACCTCCCCCACCCCCAAGTTATTTAGATGTATGAATAGATGAGGAATACCAAAGTAGGGTGACACCAAGAAAGGTAACTGGCTGGCTAATAGGAGGCCTGGCTGGATGGCATTCATTACCTTGGTGCTTTCAACCTCAGTCCAGGCTGTGTATTTAGTCCTTTAGCCTTAGAAACTTGATCTCCTTGGTGCCCCAGAACTAGTTGGAGTCAGGAGGCTGACTCATGCCAATTACCTTATGACACTGATGTATGAGAACCAGACTGCTAGTTGAGAATGAGAAATAGAACTGTGATGGTTTATGTTGGCCTCATCAGCATGGGTCCCTCCTTTAAATAATGCATAAGCCTTACTCCTTACCAAGTACTATTTTGTTTTATACAATAACAGTATGAAGTAAACACTATTTTTTTAAAGATTTTATTTATTTATTTGATAGAGAGGAGAGAGAGAGAGCAGGCGCACAAGCAGTGGGAGCAGCAGGCAGAGGGAGAAGGAGAAGCAGGCTCCCTGCTGAGACTATATCCTTTCCATCATTTCCCATTCACTCTCTTTAAATTTTTTTTTAAAAAATTATATTGTATGGAGAACTGGGTGTTATACATAAATGAATCTTGGAACAGTATATCAAAAACTAACAATGTACTGTATGGTGAATAACATAACATAATAAAAAATTATAGAAGTACTATATAAACACATTCTTCACAAAAAAAGTTAAAACATTATAGGTAAGTTTTAAGTTCCCTGTGTCTATCACCCATAGTCTACAGGCTCTTTTGTCTCCTTTCCGAAAGGTAACCACTGTTGTAAGTTTGGTTTGTATCCTTACAGATTTTTTCCCTATGGATTCCTAATATATACATATAATATTGTTGTGTTCTGTGTATTCTTTTAATCGAAACAGTATTATACTCTACCTCCTGTTGTGCAGATTGCCTTAGTCACCCAAAATTATGTCATGGAGATCTAGTCATATTATCATACACCATGTTTATGTAGGTATTCCTCTGTTTTTTGTTTTTTGTTTTTTATTTTTCAAGTGCTAAGGGGGCCATCTTTTAATTACTTTGTTAAATATTTTGTTTTTCACCATAGTAGAAGGCAGTATAACTGGCCAGCATTAGTCCAGTCTCACCAAAAAGAAACAAAATAACCCCAAACCCAAAAATCAACCAACACTTTCACTAAAAGACATTATCAATTATGCATTAGGATATGAGGAAAATCTCTGCAGCTCTTGAAAAAGTTCTATAGGGGACATTTTTCCTGGATAGGTAAAAACCATGCAAGAAATACCTTTCAGAATTTAGGATGAGAAAAAGAAAATAGTTGTCAACTCTAATTAATTTGGAATAGTCCCTGTTTAGTCAGTGCTCCTACCAGGAAGTTCAGAGCTAAATTTCGTATAAATAAGCAAGAATTAAGGCATATGTGCTTTTCCATTCAGAACCCCTCCCTCACATACATTCATATGAGTTTGAGCTATTTTTAATTGTCTTATTATACAAGAATTTTTAAAAACTATCATAAAATCATTCGGGAAGTAGGCAGGGTGTAAATTTTAAATAAATACACCTGAGAAATATGAAGTAGACTAACTCATGCAGGAATAATTTCAACATGAAGAAATGACAGGAAGCTAGAGATTTGCAGTGGTAGACTTTTTCGAAATATAACTATTTCAGGAACAGTTGGTAAGTACACCTGTCATATATGCTTCCAAAAATGTAGCTCAAAATGATAACATACTGAGAGAAAAACAAATCTTGGGAATATAAAATTCATTTGTTATAACCAGTTTTGTTTACACTGTCTCAAAATAGCCACTGGACTAACAAGTGTACATAATGAACAACTTGCTACAACACAAAAAGTTCTTATGTATTTAGACCTTGGAAATTTCTAAGGGATTGAAAACTTTCAAAAAACATCTTTCATTTTTGCTACAGAAATAGGCATTCCTCTCTTGATGAGCATTTACATAGTTTGTTTCCAGGTTTGAACTCTTGAAAACAGTACTTCAGAGCATATACTTATATATCTTCTTGTGAATGCATATAGATGTTTTGGAAATAGGCATTTTAAAAATTTTGATATGACCAAAAAGCCATTTAAATTATCAGCACCAACCGGTAGTGAATGAGTCTCCACTTACCCATTCTTACCAAAACTTGGTATAATTAGACTTTAATTTTGAGCAATCTAATGTGTACAAAATGGTATCTTACCTTAAGTGTCATTTACCTGGATACTAATGTCATTGAGCATCTGTTTAGGTTTAATTTATATTTTATTATGTTTAGTTACTTTATGTCTTCTTTATATACTTAGTCATTTCTCTATTGGGCTGTTTTCTTATTGATTTATACGAGTTTAAAAAATATGTGTTCTGCATTTTAGCTTTTATAAAAAAAGAAATCTAAAAGAGACATTGTACTTGTTTTACCAAAAGGAGTTTGTCTATTTGCATTTTATGGTGTTTTCATATAGTTTTTATTTTTAATGAAGTCAAATTTATGAGTCTTTTCATTTTCATCTTATTTTAGGCCTTTATAGGAGGTTGAATAGTGACTCCCCAAAAGAAATGTCCACCCAGAACTTGGGAATGTGACCTTATTTGGAAAGGGGGCTTTTGCAAATGTCATTAAGGTTTTGGAGATGAGATCATGCCAGATTTCCGACTAGCCCCTAAATCCAATGACCAGTGTCCTCATAAGAGAAGGAAAGGATACATAGGGAGGAGGAGGCAATGTGAAGACAGAGCCAGAGATGGAAGTGATGCATTTACAAGCCAAGGAATACCAAGAATTGCCAGCAACAACAAGAAGCTAGGGGAGAAACATGGAGCAGATTCTCCCTCAGAGCCTCTGGGAGGAGCCAACCCTACTGATACCTTGATGTTGGACTTCTTGCTTCCAGAATTTGAGAGAACAAATTCCTGTGGTTTTAAGCCACCCAGTTTGTGGTAATTTGTTATGGCATCCCTAAAAAAAACAATAAAGCCTTTCTGTCCCTGAGATCATTAACACATTATCAAGTATTCTAATACTTTTACTGTTTTGCTTTTTAGCGATAACTCTTTTAATTCCTCTATAATTTATTTTTACAAGTGGGTTTAGATAGAAATTTAACTTTACATTTTCCTAAATGGTTAGCCAACTGTACTAACACCACTTAATGAGTTATTCTTTTCCTATCAATTTGAAATGTTACTTTGATTATACCCATGGGTCTTTCTGGATCACTAGCCTCTTCCATTAATCTGTTTTTCCATTTCTTCATTAATAGTGCAGTGCCTTTGCCATTATCAAGCTTTAATCTTTCATGTGGACTTTAGAATTATCTGATCATGTTCTAAGGAAAATCCTGCTTTTTATTGTAATCACATTAAATTTCTAGATTTGTTTGGGGAGAATGGACATATTGATAATATTTAGCTTTTCTGTCTACAGACAATGTATGTTTATTCAGGACTTCTTTTATTTCTTTTAGCAAACTTTGTAGTTTTCTCCATGAAGGCCTTGCATTTTTTGGTAAGTTTTATGTCTTGGTACTTTATAGTTTCTGTTGCTATTATGATTTTTCCTATACATTACATTTTAATTAGTTATTATGTATAAGAAAATATTTTGTGTGTATTTATCTTATATTAACTTGCTGTGTTAACTCTCTAGATGTCTGAAGGTGATGTTTTTGGATTTTCTAGATCAACAGGCACATCATTTGCAAAGGGTAACACTTGTGTCTTTACCTTTCAAATCTTTAGAACACTTACAGTGGGGATGCTGGCTATCCTTTCTTGTTCCTGACTTTAATGGGCTGGTTCTAATGTTTCTAATATTTTATATTAAATATGTCTTCAGAAGGTTTCCAGAAGAAACCTTTATTACATTAAAATAATTTCTTTCTTTCCTTAGCTTCCTAAAGCTTTATTATTAATATTATTATGAATGAATGTTGAATTTTATTGAATGATAGTTCTGCATGTATTGAAAAGAATTATTTGTTTAGTCCTTTACTTGGTTAATGTGTGAATTATATCCATGGGCTTTCTTATGGTGAACCATATTTTTATTGCTAAGAGAAAGCACAATTGGTTATGATGGACACTCCTTTTAATATGCACTAGATTCAATTTACTAATATTTTATTTAGGGTTTTTGCATCTTTGTCTTTATATTATACTGGCCTATAATATTATTTTTTATGAAGTCCTCGTTTGATTTTAGTATCAAGGTTATGCTTGCTAGTTAAATGAGTTTGGTACTTTCTCCTCTTTTCTATTTTCTAAGGTTGTTTATATATGAAATGAAAATTTTGTGTTCCTTGAAGTTATGGTAGGTCCTCACTTGGTAGAACTCTTTCATCTGGTGTCTTTTGGGAATAGGTACATTTGTGAGAACAATTTCAACTGCACTATCCAGATTTTCAATTCTTCTTGGGTCACAGTTGATAATTAATATTTCCACAGAAGCTTGCCCATTTAATCCAGGTCAGAGTTTCTCAATATTGGCACTATTGACATTTGGAACTTGATGACTCTTCGTTGCAGAGGCTGTCCTGTGCACTGGAGGATGTTCAGCAGTATTCCTGGCCTCTACCAGCTAGATGTCAGTGGTACCATCCTCCCTACCCCTAGATGTAACAACCAGTCTCCAGATCTTGCCAAATATCCTTTGGGGCTCAAAATTTATTTATATAGAGTTGTGCAAAACTTCTTCTGACTTTTTAAAAAAGATTTTATTTATTTATTTGACAGACAGAGAGACAGCAAGAACAGGAACATAAGCAGAGGGAGTGGGAGAGGGAAAAGCAGGCTTGTTGCCCAACAGGGAGCCTGATGTGGGATTCGATATGGGGGCTCGATGTGGGGCTTGATGTGGGGCTTGATCGCAGGACCCCGGGATCATGACCTGAGCTGAAGGCAGATACTTAGACTGGGCCACCCAGGCATGCTATAGAACTGCTTATAACTTTTAAGTCTCCTCTGAATCTGGATTATGTCATCCTTTGTACTCCTGACATATTTCCTTTGTGCCTCCTCTCTTTTTTTGTAGCATGAACCTGCCCCAAAGTTTGTCTATTTTATTTAGTCTTTCTTAGAGCCAGCTCTTGGTTTTATTTATTGATTATATCTTTATTTCTGTACTCCTTTTGTGATTTAATAAATGGATACATTTTTAAAGTGTTTTATTACAAGAACAGAATGTATACTACAATGAATCCTACCACCTAACTTCAGTAATTGTCAACTAATAGTCTTGTTTCTGTCATTTATCCTCCCACCTTCTTTTCCCCCCTATATTATTCAGAAACAAATCTCAGGCATTTCCATTTATCTAGAAATAGTATGTGCCTATAAAAGATAAGAAAGTTTTATTAAATGTAATTACATACCATTACACCTCAAATACAAGTCTTTTATATCATCAAATACTCTTTCTTTGTTCAAATTTCCCAGATGTTTCAGAAATGCTTGTGTGTGTTTGTGTGTATGTGTACATGCACCCATGTGTATGTGTGGTGTGTGTGTGTGTGTGTGTGTGTGTGTGTGTGTGTGTGTGAGAGAGAGAGAGAGAGAGAGAGAGAGAGAGAGAGAGAGAGAGAGAGAGAGTCAGAGACAGAAACAGAGACAGAGACAGAAAGAATGACTCAGGATCCAAATAAAGTCCATGCCTTGCATTTTGACTTATATGGCTCATGAATCTTTTGTCTCTTTTAAGCCATTGGTTTCTCCTCTTATCTCTTCTTTTTTCCTTGCAATTTATTGAGGAAATCTGTCTGTTTGTCCAGTAGGATTATCCCAGTTGGACTTTGCTGATTTCATTGCCATAGTTTTGTTTAACATATTCGCTGTCTTCTGTATTTCCTACAAATTGTTCCTTCACTTTAGAGGCTTAATCAGTTTCACGTTCAATTTTCTTGGCTAGACAGCTCATATGGAGGTCTCCTATCAGGAAATACATGATGTCTAGGTGTCCCTCTATGGCTAGATCCATTAATTAATTTAAAGTTGCAAAATAGTGAAATTCCATCATTCCATATTCATTTATTAGCTGAAATTATTTTTTAACATTTTCTGTAGAAGTCTATGAGAAGAACATGATGTTTATTTTTCAATATTAGTTTTTACTTAAATTCAAGTTACTTAACATACAGAGAAATAGTTTTATGTGTGTCCAATTTAGTGATTCAACATTTACATACAACACCCAGTGCTCATAACAAAAAGTGCACTCCTTAATCCCCATCAGCCATTTAACCCATGCCCCCACACACCTTCACTCTGGAGACCATCAGTTTGTTCTCTATAGTTAAGAGTCTGTTTCTTGGTTTACCTTCTCTTTGTTTTCCCTGTGATCATGTGTTTTATTTCTTAACTCCCACATATGAGTGAAATCCTAGGATATTCGTCTTTCTCTGACTTATTTCTCTTAGCATAACACTCTCTAGCTCCATCCATGTTGCAAATGGCAAGATTTCCTTCTTTTGATGGCTGAGTAATACTCCATTGTATATATACACATCACTTGTTTATCCAGTTATCAGTCAATGGACATGTGGCCTTGCTCCATAATTTGGCCATTGGGATAATACTGCTATAAACAGTGGGGTGCATGTAACCCTTCAAATAACTATTTCTGTATCATTTGGGTAAATGCCATGTAGTGAATTTGCTGGATCATATGGCAGTTCTATTTTTAACTTTTTGAGGAACCTCCATACTGTTTTCCAGAGTAGCTGCACCAGTTGCATCCCCACTAATAGTGGAAGATGAGTCCCCTTTTTCCACATCCTTGCCAACACTTGTTTCCAGTGTTGTTTATTTTAGTCATTCTGACACGTATGAGGCGGTATCTCATTGCAGTTTTGATTTGCATTTCCCCGATGGTGAATAATGTTGAGCATCTTTCCATGTGTCTCTTGGCCATCTGGATATCTTCTTTGGAAAAATGTCTATTTATGTCTTCTGCCTGTTTTTTAACTGGATTATTTGGTTTTGGGGTGTTGAGCTTGGTAAGTTCTTTATATACTTTGCATACTAACCCTTTATCAGAGTTGTTATTTGCAAATATCTTCTATTTCATAGATTGACTTTTAGTTTTGTTGATTGTGCAGAAGCTTTTTTATTTTGATGAAGTATCAACAGTTTACCTTTTTTTTGTTCCCTTGCCTCAGGAGACCTATCTAGTAAGAATTTGCTATGGCCAATGTCAAAGAGGTTACTGCCTGCGTTTTCCTCTAGGATTATGATGGTCTCCTGTCTCACACTTAGGTCTTTCATCCATTTTGAATTTATTTTTGTGTGTGGTGTAAGAAAATGCTCCAGTTTCATTCTTTTACTGTTGCTGTCCAGTTTTCCTAGCACCCTTTATTGAAGAGACTATCTTCTCTCCATTGGTTTTTCTCTCCTCCTTTGTTGAAGATTAATTGACCATACAGTTTTGGGTTCATTTCTGGGTTTTCTATTCTGTTCCATTGATCTATGTGTCTATTTTTGTGCCAGTACCATACTGTCTTGATCACTACAGCTTTGTAACATAACTTGAAGTCTAGAATTGTGATGCTTCCAGCTTTGCCTTTCTTTTTCAAGATTGCTTTGGCTATTTGGGGTCTCATACAAATATTAGGATTATTTGTTCTATCTCTGTGAAAAATGCTGTTGATATTTTGATAAGGATTGCATTAAGTATGTAGACTGCTTTGGGTAATATAAAGGTTTTAACAATATTTGTTCTCCCAATTTATGAGCATGGAATGTCTTTCCATTTTTTTAATGACATCTTCAGTTTCTCTCATCATCATTTCATAGTTTTCAGGGTACAGATCATTTACCTCTTCAGTTAGGTTTATTCCTAGGGATCTTATGGGTTTTGATGCAGTTGTAAATGGGATCTATTTCTTGATTTCTTTCTCTTTCTGCTGCTTCATTATTTGTGTATAGAAATGCAACATTGTTCTGTACATTGATTTTGTATCCTGTGACTTACCTGAATTTATCAGTTCTAATAATTTTGTGGTGGAATCTTTTGGGTTTTCTCTATATAGTATCATGTCATCTGCAAGTAGTGCAAGTTTGACTTCTTCCTTGCTGATTTGGATGCTTTTTATTTCAGTTTGCTGTCTGATTATTGTGGTTAGGACTTCCAGGACTATGTTAAATAATAGTGCTGAGATTGGACATCCCTGTTTTGTTCCTGACTCTAGAGGAAAAGCTCTCAGTTTTTCCCCATTGAGGATGATATAAGCCGTGGCTTTTTTTTGTACATGGCCTTTATGATGTTGACGTATGTTGCCTCTCACCCTACTTTGTTGAAGGCTTTTTATCATGAATGGATGTTGTACTTTGTCGAATGTTTTTTCTACATCTATTAAAAGGATCATATGGTCTTTATCCTTTCTTTTATTAATGTATTGTATCATGTTGATTGATTTGAGAATTTTGAACCATGCTTGCTACTGAGGAACAAATCCCACTTGATTGTGGTGAATGCTTCTGTTAATGTACTGTTATATTCAGTTTGCTAGTATTTTATTGAGAATTTTTGCATCCATGTTGATCAAGGATATTGGCATGTAATTTCTTTTTTTAGTGGAATCTTTATCTGGTTTTGGTATCAGGGTTATGCTGGATTCATAGAATGAATTTTGAAGTTTTCCTTCCTTTTCAATTTCCTGGAATAGTGAAGAACTTTAAGTATTTGGTAGAATTTTCCTGGGATGCCATCTGGCCCTGGACTCCTGTGTGTTGGGAATTTTCTGATTACTGATTCAATTTCTTAGCTGGTTATCTGTCTGTTCAAGTTTTCTGTTTCTTCCTGTTTCAGTTTTGGTAGTTTATGTGTTTCTATGAATTTATCCGTGTCTTCCAGTTTGTCTGAATTGTTGGCATATAGTTTTTCATAACATTCCTTTATAATTGTTTGTATTTCTATGTTGTTGGTTGTTATTTTCCCTCACTTGATTTTCTTTATTTGGGTCATTTCTCCTCTCTTTTTGATAAATCTGGTAAAGGTTTATCAATTTTAATAATTTTTTTAAAGAACAAGCGTCTGCTTTCATTGATCTGTTCTATTGTTTTTTCTGTTTCCATATAATTTATTTTTGCTCTAACCATTATTATTTCCCACTTTTGGCTGGCTTTAGGCTTTGTTTGTTGTTGTTTTCTAGCTCCTTTTGGTGTAAGATTAGGTTATTTATTTGGGCCTTTTCTTGCTTTTATGGTAGGCCTGTATTGCTATATACTTACTGCCCTTTTAGAACTATTTCTACTGTGTCCCAAAGGTTTTGGACTGTTGTGTTTTCCTTTTCCTTTGTTTCCCTGTATTTTTGAAAATTTCTTCTTTAATTTCCTGGTTGACCCATTTATTGTTTAGTAGCATGTTGTTTAAGCTACTGTGGTCTTCCAAATTTTTTCTTGTTGTTGACTTCAAGTTTCATAACCTTGTGTTCAGAAAAGATGCATGATATGAACTCAATCATTTTGTACTGGTTGAGGCCTGATTTGTGACCTGGTATGTGATCCGTTCTGGAGAATGATCCATATATACTTGAAAAGAATGTGTATTCTGCTGCTTTAGGATGGAATGTTCTGAATATATCTGTTAATTCTATCTGGTACACTTTGTCATTCAAAGCCATTTTTTTTCCTTGTTGATTTTCTGCTTAGATGATCTGTCTGTTGATGTAAATGGAAGGGTAAAGTACCCTACTATCATTATAGTATTATCAATAAGTTCCTTTATGTTTATTATTAATTGTTTTATACATTTGGGTGCCTCCATGTTGGATGCATAAATATTTACAATAATTAGATCTTCTTGTTGGATGTTACAGTTTTTGGTTTAAAATCAAATTTGTCTGATGTAAATATTGCTATTCTGACTTTCCTTTGATGTTCATTTGCATGATAAATGTTTCTCCATCTCCTCACTTTCAATCTGCAAGTATGTTTAGGTCTGAAATGAGTCTGTTGTAGACACCCTATAGATGTTTTTTTTTAACCATTCTGACACCCTTTGTCTTTTGATTGGAGTGTTTAGTCCATTTGCATTCAAAGTAATTATTGTTAGATATGTATTTAGTGCCATTTTATTATTTGTTTTGTCATTGTTTCTGGAGATTTTCTCTGTTGCTTTCTTGTGTTTGTGACTTTTGGTCTGTCCTTTCCACTCAAAGAGTCCCTCTTTAATATTTCTTGCAGGGCTGGTTTAGAGGTCACAAACTCCCATAGATTTTCTTTGGGAAACTCTTTCCCTCTCCTTCTATTCTGAATGATACCCTCGCTGGATAGAGGATTCTTGGCTGCAGATTATTCCCATTCTACATTTTGAATATATTAAGTCACTCCCTTCTGGTTTGTCAAGTTTCTGTTGAAAGATCTGCAGCTAGCCTATTGGTCTGTCCTTGTAACTTAAGGACATCTTTTGTCTTGCTGCTTTTTTTTATTGTTACTAATTTTTTTTCCCAGTGTTCCAAGATTCATTCCCCATTCCCCACACCCAGTGCTCCACACGTTAGGTGTCCCCAGACCCACCTCCAGGCTCTCCCATCCCTCCACCCCCCTGCCTCCAAGTCCCTCAGTTTGTTTCTGTGTCCAAAGTCTCTGTTGTTTAGTTTCCCTCCCTAGATTACCCTAGTTCCCATTTACTTTCCTTCTCCCACTGTCCTCCAGGATACCCCTCATACGCCGTAAGTAAGTGAAACCATGTGATACCTGACTTTCCCTTCTTGGATTATTTCACTCAGCATAATCTCTTCCAGTCCAGTCCATGTTGCTACAAAAGTTGGATATTCATCCTTTCTGATGGAGGCATAGTATTGCATTGTATATATGTACCACATCGTCTTTATCCATTCATCTGTTGATGGGCACCTTGGCTCTTTCCACAGTTTGGCGATTGTGGACATTGCTGCAATGAACATTGGTGTACATATGGCCCTTCTTTTCACTACATCTGTATCTTTGGGGTAAATGCCCAGTAGTGCAATTGCAGGGTCATAGGGTAGCTCTATCGTTAATTTTTTAAGGAATATCCACACTGTTTTCCAAAGCGGCTGCACCAGCTTACATTCCCACCAACAATGTAAGAGGGTTCCCCTTTCTCCTCAGCCTCTCCAACACTTGTTGTTTTCTGTCTTATTAATTTTGGCCATTCTGACTGGTATAAGGTGGTATCTCAGTGTGGTTTTGATTTGAATTTCCCTGATAGCTAGTGACGCTGAACATTTTTTCATGTGTCTGTTAGCCGTTTGTATATCTTCTACGGAGAAGTGCCTTTTCATGTCTCTTGCCCATTTTTTGATGCGTTCATCTTCTTTTTGGGTGTTGAGTTTGAGTAGTTCTTTACAGATCTTGGATACCAGCCCTTTGTCTGTAGTGTCATTTAAAAATATCTTCTCCCATTCTGTGGGTTGCCTCTTTGTTTTGTTGATTGTTTCCTTTGCTGTACAGAAGCTTTTTATTTTGATGAAGTCCCAGAAGTTCATTTTCACTTTTCTCTCCTTTGCCTTTGGAGACGTGTCTTGAAAGAAGTTGCTGTGGCCGATGTCAAAGAGGTTACTGTCTATGATCTTTTCCAGGATTTTGATGGATTCCTGCCTCATGTTGAGGTCTTTCATCCATTTCAAGTTTGCCTTTGTGTGTGGTGTAAGAGAATGGTCTAGTTTCATTCTTCTATATGTAGCTGTCCAATTTTCCCAGCACCATTTATTGAAGAGACTGTCTTTTTTCCACTGGATATTTTTTCCTGCCTTGTCAAAGATGATTTGACCATAGATTTCTGGGTCCATATGTGGGCTCTCCACTCTGTTCCATTGATCTATTTCTCTGTTTTTGTGCCAGTACCATGCTGTCTTGGTAATCACAGCTTTGTAATAAAGCCTGAAGTCAGGTAATGAGATACCCCCAGCTTTGCTTTTCTTCTTCAGCAATTCCTTAGCGATTCGGAGACTTTTTTGGTTCCATATAAATTTTAGGATTGTTTGTTCTAACGTTTTGAAGAATGTTCGTGGAATTTTGATCAGAATGTCATTGAAAGTGTAGATTGCTCTGGGCAGTATAGACATTTTGACAATGTTTATTCTTCCGATGCATGACCATGGAATGGTCTTCCATCTTTTTGTTTCTTCTTCAATTTCTTTCATGAGTGTTCTGTAGTTCCTTGAGTACAGATCCTTGACTACTTTGGTTAGGTTTATTCCTAAGTATCTTATAGTTTTTGGTGCTATAGTATATGAAATCGATTCTCTGATTTCCCTTTCTATTTTTTCGTTGTTAGTGTATAAGAACGCAAGTGATTTCTGCGCATTGATTTTGTACCCTGCCGCATTACCAAATTGTTGTATGAGTTCTAGTAGTTTGGGGATAGAGTCTTTTGGGTTTTCCACATATAGTATCATGTCATCTGCAAAGAGAGAGAGTTTGACTTCCTCTTTGCCAAGCTGGATACCTTTTATTTCTTTCTGTTGTCTGATTGCTGTTGCTAGGACTTCTAACACTATGTTAAATAGTAGTGGTGAGAGTGGGCATCCTTGCCTTGTTCCTGATCTCAGAGGAAAGGCGGTCAGTTTTTCCCCATTGAGGATGATATTCGTTGTGGGTTTTTCGTAGATAGATTTTATGAGGTTGAGAAATGTTCCCTCTATCCCTATACTTTGAAGAGTTTTGATCAGGAACGGATGTTGTATTTTGTCAAATGCCTTTTCTGCATCAATTGAGAGTACCATGTGGTTCTTCTCTCTTCTTTTATTGATTTGTTCTATCACGTTGATTGTTCTGTGAGTGTTGAACCACGCCTGCATCCCTGGGATAAAACCCACCTGGTCATGGTGGATAATCTTTTTAATGTATTGTTGGATCCTATTAGCAAAGATCTTGTTGAGAATCTTGGCATCCGTATTCATCAGCGATATTGATCTGAAGTTTTCCTTTTTGAAGGGGTCTTTGTCTGGTTTGGGGATTAGAGTGATGCTGGCTTCATAGAAAGAGTCTGGAAGTTTTCCTTCTGTTTCTATTTTTGGAAAGAGCTTCAGGAGAATAGGTGTTATTTCTTCTTTGAATGTTTGGTAGAATTCCCCAGGGAATCCGTCTGGGCCTGGACTCTTGTTTTTGGGAAGGTTTTTGATCACTGCTTCAATCTCATTACTAGATATAGGTTTATTCAGATTGTCAATGTCTTCCTGTTTCAGTCTTGGTAGTTTATAGGTTTCTAGGAATGTGTCCATCTCTTCTAGGTTATTAAACATACTCACATATAATTGTTGATAGTAATTTTTGATGATTGTTTCTATTTCCTTGGTGTTAGTCATGATCTCTCCCCTTTCATTCATGATTTTGTTAATTTGAGTCTTCTCCCTTTTCTTTTGGGTTAGTTTGGCCAATGGCTTATTGATCTTATTGATTCTTTCAAAGAACTAGCTTCTAGTTTCGTTGATGCGTTCTACTGTATCTCTACTTTCTGATTCATTCATCTCTGCTCTAATCCTTATTATTTCCCGCTTTGTGTGGGGGGTTGGTTTAATTTTTTGTTGATTTTCCAGTTCTTTAAGGTGTAATGAGAGTTGGTGTATTCGGGATTTTTCAATTTTTTTGAGTGAGGCTTGGATGGCTATGAATTTCCCCCTTAGGACTGCCTTTGCTGTATCCCATAGGTTTTGGATCGATGTATCTTCATTCTCATTGGTTTCCATGAAGTGTTT
>PITA01011415.1:0-14500 GCA_004023965.1 Spilogale gracilis | reverse complement strand
TTTGATCCACATATTCTTGAGTAGGATCGTTTTTAGCTTCCAAGTGTTTGATTTTCTCCTGAACTTTTTATGGTGCTGAGTTCCAGTTTCATGGCATTGTGGTCAGAGAATATGCAGGGAATAATTTCAATCTTCTGGTATCAGTTGAGCCCTGATTTGTGACCTAGTATGTGGTCTATTCTGGAGAAAGTTCCATGTGCACTCGAGAAGAATGAGTATTCTGCTGTTTTAGGGTGAAATGTTCTGAATATATCTGTGAGATCCAGCTGGTCCAATGTGTCATTCAAGGCTCTTGATTCTTTGCTGATTTTCTGTTTAGATGATCTGTCCATTGCTGAGAGTGGTGTGTTAAGATCTCCTACGATTAATGTATTTGCATCAATATGATTCTTTATTTTGTTTAACAGTTGGCTTCTGTAGTTGGCTGCTCCCATGTTAGGGGTAGAAATATTTACAATTGTTAGATCTTCTTGATGTATAGACCCGTTAAGAATGATGTAGTGTCCTTCTCTGTCTTTGACTACAGTCTTAAACTAAAATCCAATTTGTCTGATATGAGAATCGCTACCCTGGCTTTCTTTTGGGGTCCATTGGCATGAAAGATGGTCTTCCATCCCCTCACTTTCAATCTGGAAGTGTCTTTCGATTCAAGATGAGTCTCTTGTACACAGCATATGGATGGGTCCTGTCGTTTTATCCAGTCTCAACCCTGTGTCTTTTTATTGGAGCATTTAGGCCGTTCACATTGAGGGTGATTATTGATAGATACGTTTGTATTGACATCATGTTGCCTATGGAGTTCATGTTTCTATAGATTACTTCTGTATATTTCTGTTTTGTGTCACTCTTGGGTTCTCTTCTCATCTATAGAACCCCTCTTAGTATTTCTTGTAGTGCTGGCTTGGTGGTTGCACAATCTTTTAGACCTTGGCGGTCTTGGAAGCTCTTTATTTCTCCTTCCATTTTGAAAGTCAATCTTGCTGGATACATTATCCTTGGTTGCATATTTTTGTCATGTAACTTCCTGAATATGTCTTGCCAGCCCTTTCTGGCTTGCCAGATTTCTGTGGAAAGGTCTGATGTTTTTCTGATGGTCCTCCCTCTATAGGTAAGGGATCGCTTTCTCCTAGCTGCCCCTAAGACATATTCTTTGGTTTTATGATTTGAGAATTTTACTATTATGTGCCTGGTGGTTTTTCTGGCCTCATTGATCTTGGGGGGTGTCCTCCTTATTTCTAGGACATCAACATTTGTTTCATTCCTCAGATTTGGGAAATTTTCATCCATGATTTGTTCAACAATATTGTCTAGGCTTCTCTCTCTCTCAATTCCATCAGGGACTCCAATAATTCTGATATTGGAGCGTTTCATGGCATCATTTATTTCCCTTATTTTGTTTTCCTGGGATTTTAGCTGTTTCCTTTAAGACTTCTCTTGCTCCTCCTTCTTAATCCATCTGTCTTCTAAATCACTGATATGATCTTCAGCTTCACTTACTCTGGCTGTTAGCATATTTAAATTAGATTGCATCTCATCTAAAGCCTTTCTAACCTCAGCTTTCACTTCTGTTACTATGGCTTCCACTTTGAGACTACTGTTCTTTTCTAAATTGACCATTGCTTGGACTATTGCTGTCCTGAATTCCATTTCTGTCATATTGTTTATGTTCATTTCCAGTAATTCTGTGACCAAGGTTGCCGTCTCTGGGTTCTTCTTCTGTTGGGTGTTCCTTCTCCGAGTCATTGTGACAAGGAGTGGTTGAGGGGGAGTATGGCTAGATATATCAGCCACTATCTAGGTGTATTGGTCGTTAGAAGGTTTTGGAGCAACCAGAGTTCTCCACTGAAAAGGGAGGAGAAAGAAAAAAGAAAACGGAAGAGAGGATGCAAGAAAAGAAACGCCTGCCAGAGTGGGGCCTGGTGGTAGGATTTATATGGTACAAAACTGTTACAGGGTAAAGAAAAGAGTTATCAAGGGTAAATGAAGAGATCAAAATGCGAAGCCCAGCCTATATGACCCCCAAGACCAGTATTTATATAATATAAAAGCAAAGACAATTACACAAACACACTGACAAACTAGAATGGGAAGGTGAGGGCAGACACTCCTTGTGGGCAAGGAATGCATTTCAGAGGCTCCTGAGTTTGTCTTGTTATTGTTGGAGGAGCGCACTTTCAAAAGATATAGGGAGATTAGAACTGGTTGTATATAGGGGTAGTACTGAATAGGGATGTGGGATTGACTTGAAGCTTATATCTACATGTACATGTAAAAGAGAGAATAAAGAAAAGAGGAGAGAAGAAAGGGAAAAACAGGAAAGCAAACAGGGAAACAAGGGGCAACAACAAAAGCAGAAAATACAGGAGTGTGTTTGAAAAAATTTCAGGGTAAAAAAGAAAAAAATGTTATGGGGTGTTGTATTGGGTATCACGTTGTGATAAGAAGGGGGTTAAAAATTGAAAGAAGAAAAACCATGAGAATGTATTTTTAAGCTTAAAATGGAAGCTTTAAAAGTAAAAATAGAAAAAAGTTTAAAAAAGTAAATGAGGTGGAAAACTGTATCAATAAGTTGTAGGGCTTTTGGTACTTGTAGTCAGTGGCAGGTGTGTAATAAATTGCCTTTCCCCCGATTTGGGGTTTTGCATTGGAGTGTTGTCCTCCTGAGCTTCTGGCTTGCTTTCTGGGGGCGGGGCATGCCACTCTGTTTCAGTCCTTCTACCTGGGCTGCATCTCTCCGCCCCCTTGCTAGAGGCTGGTCTTCATGGTAACCAGGTTATTCAGGTTACAATTCTCTGGTAGCGGAGCGTTGTTCTTTTACGTCTTTTTTCAACTGCTGAGGAAGTCAGGTCGGAGCAAGATGTCTGCGCCCAGACCTCCCTCCCAGAGAGAGCCTCTACACAGAGAGGGGCTCTTTCCAGTCTTCCGGTTGGCAGCCCGTCACAGCCGGGCTGGCGCAGATGTTGTATTGTTTTCTGCCCCCGCCCCCACTTGGCGCTTCACTCCTGCACCTCAAAGCCACAACTCCTTTTGGATCACGCGACCTTGTCTGTGCCCTGGGACCCGCGGCCTCTCAGGTCCCATGCAAGTCTGTAAAATCGCCTTCCCTGGGGGTCCGTGCCCAGGCCACGGGGTGGAGAGAAACAGGAGAGAAAGTCAGTGGCGTAAAAATAGAATCCACGCCCGCCACTCTTGCGGCAGCTGTGGCAGTTGCGTCAGTGGCGGCGGCGGTGACAGCGGCGGAAAAAAAATTGAAAAAAGTCTCCTTGCCTTGCCTCCAGCTCCGCTATGTTCCCGTTTGTGTCTTGCCCTGATTCAGATCGTAATCTGCTGTTATTCCTCACTCACAGAGCACTTTCGTTTTGGGGTATTTGCTTTCAATGGTTCAGCTCTGCGGGCTTCCTCCCCCACACCCCTGTCTCTGGGGGCAAACCTCTGGTCCCTCTCACTTGTTTCTACCTTTTTGCCGATGGTCCTTGTCTCCCATGGTGATCCAGAAGTGCGAAATATCACATTTCAGGCCAATTTCATGGGTGTTCACTGTGGTCCTGAGTGGTTTTTTTGCTGGAATTCAGCTGTCTTCAGGGAACTCCCCGAAATGTGGTCACCTGGCCTTCCGCCATCTTGACTCTTCCTGTCTTGCTGCTTTTAGGGATTTTTTTTTATCACTGGTTTGCAAATTTAATTACAATATGTCTTGGTGTTGGCCTGCTTTTCTTGATTTTGATGGGAGTTCTCTGTGCTTCATGGATTTGGATGTTTTTTTTCTTTCCCCAGATTAGGGAAACTTTCAGCTATTATTTCCTGAAATAAACTTTCTCCCTTCTTTTCTCTCTCTTCTTCTGGGATTCCTAAAATATGAATGTTCTTATGTTTGATGGGGTCACTGAGTTCCCTAGGTCTATTTTTATGTTCCATAATTCTTTCCCTCTTTTGATCAGTTTCATTATTTCCTATTATTTTGTCTTCAAGGTCACTAATTAATTCCTCCGCTTCTTCCAGCCTGCTGTTCATTGCATCAAGCCTATTTCCAGTCCCATTTATTGCATTCTTCATTTTTGATTGATTTTTTCATCTTTTTTCTCTGTGGAAGGTGTCTCCCTGGGGGGAAGAGAAGATGTATATCTTCCTTTCTCAGGCTCAGTGTATATCTGTATGATTGTTGCTTTAAATTCTCCATCAGGCATGTTACTTATATGTGTTTCAGTTAGACCTCTGCTGCCTCATCTGTTCTTTCATTTGGGATGAAGTCCTCCATCTTGGCATTTTGTCTAAGTCTCTGCCTTATTCTCTGTGTTAGAAAAGCCAGTTATATTTTCTGTTGCTGAGAATAATGGCTTTATAAAGAAGAAGACATGTAGTGCCCAGGGAATAGCACTTCAGGGAATGTCTCTAGTGTGTGCTGCATGTGCTCTGATGTTGTGTTTCAACTACTCTATCCTCCAAGCCAGTCATCTGTAGAGGCTCTCGTTGCCTGCTATGGGCAGTGTGAGGTGCTTGGCCAGAATATGGCGAATTTTAACTTGGTGTGCTCTTGACTGCTCATTAAATGATACCTGATATACTTCCATGAGAACTAGGGCCCTGCAAAACTCTCTGGTGGGGAGATGCGGTGTAGGCAGGCATTTGTGTTGGTCTTCTGGGCAAAAGGCTCATTGCACTGGGACTTATGCTTAACTGAAAAGGGCAGTCCTCTCAGGGTGCAAGGCTGTTGTGCTTGGTATAAGCAAGTTAGTCAAGTCAGTGTGGGTGCTTCCCTGCTTCCTGAAAGTGGCTCTGTGTTTATGCTAAGTGGTCAGGGAGGAAAATGGCATCAGCCTGCACCTTTGTCTCTGGAGAGATGTCTTCATGAGTGCTGCCTTTCATGGAGACACTCTGAGAAGAGTGAATAATCTCCCATCCGTGTGCTCCATGTGTTTTTCCCATTGCTGTTTTCATGCTGTCTGGCTCTGTGTTTTTTTGCCTGCCTTCTCACCAGGAGCAATGGCATGCCCTCTGGGCCGTATCACAGTCAATCCTGCTGACCTTTAAAACTCCACACTTTAAAGACATGGTGTGGGCAGGGGCTTGTGATGGTCTTCTGTGGAGGGGCCAGAAGCACTAGGACTGAGGCAAGCTTGACTTATAATGGCAGTCCTACCAGAGCATAAGGGTGTGGGTCTTGGTGTAAGCAACTTAAGCAGTCAGTGTCAACTGTGCTGCTTCCTGCAGGGAGCTAAGTTTATGCTAAGGGGTTGGGTAGGGAAACAGTGATGGCCAGCTCCTTTGTTCCCTGAGAGGTGTCTCCATGAACACTACTTCTCTTCTCGGGGACAGGCTCTGAGAAGAGCAAATAATCTCCCACCTGAGTGTCCCAAGCCTTCTTCAAATTGTTGTTTCCATCCTATCTGCTCCTGGGTTGTTTGCCTGCCCTTTCTCTGGGAGCAGGGCAGTGCCCTCAGGGGTCTATCCCAGCCAAACTCCGAGACTTTAAAACTCAAGACTTTAAGCCCACTGGTTGCAAGAACTCACAAAATTCAGTCCCTCTCATTTTCCAAACTACTGACTTTGGGTAAATGTTCTTCTTTGTGGCCTACTCTCCTTTGTGGCCTACTCTCTCTCACCCTAGTCCATGACCATGGCTCCCTCCCTTCTGTAGCACCTGCAATCTGTTTTCTCTCCTAAACCATGTCTCCACACTTCCTACATTTTATGATGTGGCCTCTTCTGTCCCTTTAGTTGTGGAGTTTGTTCTGACAGTCCTCAGGTTGATTTATGGGGTATTTAGAATGATTTGATAATTATTTAGTTGTATTATTGGGATGAGGTGAGCCAAGGGTCCTCCTACTCTGCTACCATCTTCCTCTCCTCACTTCTACATTTCATTTAGTTCATTATTGGAGGCTTTGTCTTATTCTGTTTGGGAATGTATTCCTCTGTCTCCCAATTTTGCTTGACTTTCTATGTTTGTTTTTATGAATTAATGGGACAGCTACTTTTCCTAAACTTGAAGGAATGGTCTTGTTTATGGTTGTCCCCCATGTAGATTATGTATGTCTGGTGACTTTTGCTGGCTGGCTGGAGCTGTGACTAGGGTAAGGTGGGGTTCCCAGGGATGTCAATTCAGTGAGAGCTCTGGCAGGATAGCTAAAGCTGAAGTAGGTGCAGATCCATGCATTCCCTGGGCTCTCCATGCAGTGGGTACCCCGGTAGGATAAGTAAGTCTAACTTGTGTGCAAGCCATGGTGTTTTGTGTGTGCAAGCCAGTGGTGTCCCAAGACTACACACAGAGGGGACTTTGGTAGGATAGCTGAACCTGAAGTGGGTACAAGGCAGGTATCTCTGGGTTCTGTACACTGATGGCACCCTGGAAGGACAGCTGAAGCTGAAATGGATATAAGTCAGAATGTCCTTGTGTGTTCTTTGCAGGGGGCGCTGAAACTAAAGTGGGTATAGTCTTGAGAACCCAGAGGTCTTGTCTGAGAGGGTACATTGTCAAGATAGCTGAAGCTCAAGTGAATGTAAACTAGGGTATTCTAGGATTATTCACATAGAGAGTGTCTTGAATGGGTGGTTGGAGCAAGGGTGGGGTATAAGCTAGGAAGTCTTAGGGGGCACTCCATTCAAGGGGAACCTTGGCAGAAGAGCTAAAGCTAAAGTGGGCATGGACTGGTGTGATCCCTAAGCTTTCTGTGTAAAATGTGCCCTGGCAGAATAGCTGAAGCTGAAGTGGTTGGAAGCTGGGTTGTCCCAAGATGCTAGGCACAAGGAGGACCCTGTCCCGTTGGTTGGAGGTGCACTGAGGTCAGTGCAGGTGAATGTGTTCTAGGTTGTGCCATGCAGAAGGTACCCTGGCAGGGTAACTAAAACCAATGTAGACCTGACCCTAGGTTTCCTGGAGATGCTGTGTTCAGGGGTCACCATGCCAGGGTGACTGGATCTGAGGCAGACATCAGCTGGGAAGTTCTAAGGCACTCTGCACTCAGGGTGCCTAGCAATCCATCTGAAGTCAAAATGGTGTAGGCCTGGAGTGTTCCAGATTGCTTTGCACATGTGTCACCTTGGCACAAAGGCTAGAGAGGTTCTGAGCACTAACCAGGAGTGTTCTCATCTACACTGCCATGTGGTCACCTTAGTGGGATGACTGGGAATAGTGTGGGCTGGGGTCTGTGCCTTCAAGGTGGAGGGGTAGTGTAAACTTGTCTGCTTCCAGTGAACATTCCAGCACCTCCTCTGTGATCTGGCTGAAGTCTGGGGCTGGCTTTTTTATATGCTAATTGCTGTTTCAATCACAGCTTTTTTCCGTGCCCCTGTGCAACTGGGGCTGGTGTGGGTCTGCAGACATGGGTTTGCTGATGTAGCAGACCAGCCATTGCACCTGGGCTCTGTTCTCCTCCACATTGTTAAGGTGGAGGAGGAACATAAACCATACTGGCCGCTCCTCCCCCCAGAGAGTGTTCCAGCATCTTCCCCACTGCTTGGCGGAGTGCTAGCTTTTTTATATGCCAACTGTCCTTTTAAACCATGGCTTTAATGTATGCATGTGCCCCAACATCAGATCTGGTTTTATTTTCTTTAATGAGAGTATATTTCTTTAATTAGATTATATTTTCTTAATATAGATCATGTGTCTTGTTAGATTTATTTCTAAGTATTTTATAGGCTTTGTCATTATTTTAATGAAATATTTTTTCTGATTTCTATTTTTAAGTGTTTAGTGTTAGAAGAGGCAAGCTATTGATTTTTGTATACGTGTTCTTTTATCTTAAATTAAACCATCAAATTTTGTTATTTAATCTATAGAATATTAACAGATTCATTGAGATAACATACAATACATTCATCCATTTAAAATACACAATTGACTGGTTTTTAGACCATTGAACAAAGTTGTGCTACTGTCACTATAATCCATGTTAGGATATTTTTATCACCACCCCCCAAAAGAAATTCCATACCCATTATCAGTCATTCCCACTAAGGATTACCTATTAAAAGTTAAATTCTACTGTGAACTCATATAGTCCTTATGCCTTTTCTTGTGGTAGATCTCCAGTCAACATTCCAATCTCCTGTATAGTAGTTTATTCAAGTTTTTCACTTCAACTTATCATTTTTCTCATTTATATATTTCTTTGGAATGTCCATTTCTTTAAAGTTTTTAAAAATCGATCATGGAGGAGTTACAAATGCGATTACCATGTAATTCTTTTAGTATTAGTATCTATGGTAATCTCTTTTCTTATTGCTAATCTGTATATTTTTCTTGCCTTATTTTACTTAATCAAGTTCTTTTTGAAAAAAAAAAGATTTATTTGTTGAAGGGCACCTTGGCTCTTTCCACAGTTTGGTGATTGTGGTCATTGCTGTAATGAACATTGGGGTACATGTGACCCTTCTTTTCACTACATCTGTATCTTTGGGACAAATACCCAGTAGTGCAATTTCAGGGTCATAGGGTAGCTCTATTTTTAATTTTTTAAGGAATCTCCACACTGTTTTCCAAAGTGGCTGCACCAACTTGCATTCCCACCAACTTCTCCACAGTCTCTCCAACACTTGTTGTTTCCTGTCTTGTTAATTTTGGCCATTAATGCTGAGTGAAATAAGCCAAGTAGAGAAAGTCAAGTATCACATGGTTTTACTTACTTGTGCTGCATAAAGGGTAATATAAAGGACAGTAGGAGAAGGAAAGGAAATGGTAAGTAGGGTAATTTAGGGAAGGAAACGAAACATGAGAGACTTTGGACACAGAAAAAAAACAGGATTTGGAGGGGAGGGGGTGGGGGAAGGGTGAGCCTGGTGGTGGGTACTGAGGGCACGTATTGCATGGAGCACTGGGTGTGGGGCATAAACAATGAATCTTGGAACACTGAAAAAATAAAATAAAATATATTAAAAAAATAAAGCTGCATGATGAACCAAAAAAAAAAAAAAAAGATTTATTTGATAGGTGAGCCTGGTTGTGGGTATTAAGGAGGGCACGTATTGCATGGAGCACTGGGTGTGGTGCATAAATGATGAAACTTGGAACACTGAAAAAAATAAAATAAAGTATTTTTAAAAGATTTATTTATTTATTTAGAAAGTGTGAGTGGGGGGAGGGACAGAAGGAGAGAATCTTCAAGCCGGCTATCTACTGAGCAAGGAATCTGACTTAAGGGTCAATCTCATGACCCATGAGATCATGACTTGAGCAGAAACCCAGAGTTGGATGCTTAACCAACTGAGCCAACCAGGCACCCCTTACTTCCTCAAGCTCTTGAGAAAACTACCTATTTGAATTGGAAAATAAAAATGGCTTAACATTTTGCTCATTTTATTTTCTACATAATTAATTTCAACTGTTTTAACAGAACTGCTTTACCAAATTGTAATTCACATACCAAAAAGTTCACATATTTAAAGTATATGATTCATTCCATACTGTTTTCCAGGGTAGCTGCATCAACAGTGTAGGAGTGTTCCCCTTTCTCCACAGCCTCTCCAACACTTGTTATTTCCTGTCCTGTTAATTTTGGCCATTCTGACTGATGTAAGGTGGGCATCACATTACCTGATCTCAAGCTTTATTACAAAGCTGTGATCACCAAGATAACATGGTACTGGCACAAAAACACATAGAGCAATGGAACAGAGTAGAAAGTCCAGATATGGACCCTCAACTCTATGGTCAAATAATCTTCGACAAAGCAGGAAAAAATATCCAGTGGAAAAAACACAGTCTCTTCAAGAAATGGTGCTGGGAAAATTGGACAGCTACACATAGAAAAATGAAACTCGACCATTCTCTTACACCATACACAAAGATAAACCCAAAATGGATGAAAGACTTCAATGTGAGGCAAGAATCTATCAAAATCCTAGAGGAGAACATAGGCAGTAACCTCTTTGATGTCAGCCACAGCAACTTCTTTCAAGACACGTCTCCAAAGGCAAAGGAAACAAAAGCGAAAATGAACTTTTGGGACTTCCTCAAAATAAAAAGCTTCTGCAGGGCAAAGGAAACAGTCAACAAAACAAAGAGGCCACCCACAGAATGGGAGAAGATATTCTCAAATGACCCTACAGATAAAGGGCTGATATTGAAGATCTATAAAGAACTCCTCAAAGTCAACAACCAAAAAAAAGATGATCACATCAAAAAATGGGCAGAAGACATGAACAGACACTTCTCCATAGAAGACGTACAAATGGCTAGCAGACACATGAAAAAATGTTCATCATCATTAGCCATCAGGGAAATTCAAATCAAAACCACATTGAGTTATTTTTGAAAAATTTTTATTGTGTTATGTTAGTCACTATAAAATACATCATTAGTTTTTGAAAAAAGTATATGATTCAATGTTTTTTAGAATATTTACATATTTGTGCAAATTTATAAAAATCAATTTTAGAAATTTTCATCACCCGCCAAAATGCTAAATTTTATGTGTATTTTACCACAGCCAAGAATAATTAAATCATTGAACACAATGCAAATAAAACCTCCTGGAGTTTGACTGGGATTATGATAATGTATAAATCAGTACAGGAATTATTGACATTTTAGCATATTAAATCTTCCAAACAAGGTACATTCTTTATTTAGTTTTTCTTAAATCTCTCAGCAATGCTTTATACTTTTTGGTCTACAAATGTTGCATATGTTTTGAGAGATTGATCTCTAATTAACATTCCTTTTTTAATTTTTAAAATTATCCTATTTATTTAAATTCAAATAATTAACATAAAGTGTATGGTTAGTTTCAGATATTGAGTTCAGTTATTCATCAGTTGCATATTACACCCAATACTCATTACATCACCTGCCTTCCTTAATGCCCATCACCCAGTTACCCTATCCCCCCTTTAACATTATTTTTATTTTAATTTATTTTTTCTTTTTTAAAAAAGTTTTTTTTAAGATTTTATTTATTTGACAGAGAGAGACACAGCTAGAGAGGGAACACCAGCAGGGGGAGTGAGAGAGGGAGAAGCAGGCTTCCTGCTGAGCAGGGAGCCCGATGTGGGACTCGATTCCAGGTCTCTGGGATCATGACCTGAGTTAACCAACTGAGCCACCCAGGCGCCCAAAAAAATGTTTTATTTAAATTTAAATTAGTTAACATATGCTATATTATTAATTTCAGGGGTAAAATTTAGTGATTTATCAGTTGCATACAGCAACCAGTGCTCATTATAATCAAGTGCCTTCCTAATGACCCCATCCCACCACCCATCCCCTCTCCAGCAACCCTCAGTTTGTTTCCTAGATTTAAATTTTAGTAACAATAAAAAAAACCCAGTCAAGAGTCTCTTATGGTTTGCCTCCCTCTCTGTTTTTATCTTATTTTATTTTTCCTTCCCTTCCCCTATGTTCATCTGTTTTGTTTCTTAACTTCCTCATATGATTGAAATCATATGATATTTGTGTTTCTCTGACAGGTTAATTTCACTTAACATAATACACTCTACTTCCATTCATGTTTTTGCAAATGGCAAGATTTCATACTTTTTGAAGGTTGAGCAATATACCATTGTGTGTGTGTGTGTGTGTGTGTGTGTGTGTGTGTGTGTGTGTGTGTAAAACATCTTCTTTATCCTTTCATCTGTTGATGGACATCTGGGCTCTTTCCATATTTTGGCTATTGTGGACATTGCTGCTATAAACATTGGGATGAATGTGCCCCTTAGAATTACTATGTTTGTATACTTCAGATAAATACCTAGTAGTACAATTGCTGGATCATAGACTAGTTCTATTTTACTTTTTGAGGAACCTCCACACTGTTTTCCAGAGTGGGTGTACCAATCTGCTTTTCTAGCAGCAATATAAGAGGGTTCCCTTTCTCCATAACGTCACCAACATCTGTTGTTTCCTGAGTTGTCAATTTTAGCCAGTCTGACTGGTGTGAGAGGGTATCTCACTGTGGTTTTGATTTTTATTTCCCCGATACTGAGTGATAGTGAGCATATTTTCAAGTGTGTGTTAGCCATTTTATGTCTTCTTTGGAGAAGTGTCTGTTCATGTCTTCTGCCCAATTCTTGACTGGATTATTTGGTTTTGGGTGTTGAGTTTGATAAAATCTTTATAGATGTTGGATACTAGCTATCTAACTGATATGTTATTTGTGAATATCTTCTCCCATTCCATAAGTTGCCTTTTAGTTTGTTGACCATTTCCTTTGCTGTGCAAAGCATTATTTATAATTTTTTGAAAATTATTTATTTATTGTAGAGAAAGAGTGTGTGTGCACAAGCATGAGATGGAGAGGATAAGAAGGAGAGGGAGAAATAATCTCAATCATACTTCAGTCTCCACACTGAGCCCAGAGCCCAGCATGGGGCTCAATCTTAGGACACTGAGATCATGACCTGAGCTGAAACCAAAGGTCTGATGTTTAACCACCTGACCCACCCAGGCACCCTTAGGTATTTAACATTTAAAAAAATTTTTCAATTTCTAATTACTTATAGTATATAAGCATAAAATTCATTTTTTTGAAAGATTTTATTTATTTGACAGAAAGAAACAGCTAGAAAGGGAACACAAGCATGGGAAGTGAGAGAGGGAGAAGCAGGCTTCCCGCTGAACAGGGAGCTGGATGCTGGGCTCGATCCCAGGATACTGGGATCATGACCTGAGCTGAAGGCAGGCGCTTAACAACTGAGCCACCCAGGTGCCCCATATAATTCATTTTTTGTATCTTGATTACATATTGTGCCATCTTGTTAATTTCCCATCTTAGTCATATTAGCTTCTTTTGTGAATTACTTTGGATTTTCTACATAGATTAATGTGGTGTCTATAAATAAAGACATTTTTATTTCTTCTTTCTAATCTGGATGCATTGCTTTTCTTTTCCGCAAGCGTTATTGAGGTATGATTAACATATAATGTTGTATAAGTTGAAGTTGTACAAAATGTTGATTTGATATATTTATATATTGCAATAATTATACCTGTGTTACCTAATACCTCTATTACTTCAGATAATTATAATTTTTGTGATGAAAATATTTAATATTTACTCTCTCGGCAACTTTTCAGTGTATAAAATAGTATGATGAACTATAATCAAAATTCTATGCATTATATCCCCAGAAATAATGCATTTTCTAACTGGAACTTTGTATCCTTAAAACAACAACTCCCAATTTTCCCCAACCCTCAGCTCCGGTGACCACATTCTACTCTCAGTTTCTACAAGTTCAGCTTTTTAGACTCCACATATCAGCAGTAACTTAAAGTATATATTTTATTATGTCTGATAAAAAAATAAGTCCAGTAAACAATAAAGTTGAAAAACAGAAAAGAGAAAAACAATGGAACAAAAATCTGGTTCTTTGAAAATATCCATAAAACTTACAAACCTCCAACAATACTGACAAAATTAACCTACAATATTTCACTGCATTTGCACATATTTACAGAATGACATTAGTAGCTCTATTTATGATAATTGACATATAATCTACTTTAGAAACCTAAGTAAGAATGTTCTGAATATGTATCACACGGTGGAAAGAAGAATAAGAGAAACATTGGATTCTTGATTTAAAACAATAGAATTTGATTTCCAGTGTAACAACTAGATTGTTGTCCTTCATGACAGAAATTATTGTTTTGTAATTAGCTCAAATTATTCGTAAGTGATAGAATGGTTTCCACAATATCTGTGCTATGAGTTCAATTCTTAAAGCTGTAAATCGTGCCTTTGCAAATTGGAAAGTCCTTGGAGACAAAATGTACCTAAAGTATTAATTGGCCAGGGTCTCATGTCTAACAACTCATGTGATGGTAAAAAAAAGGTATTTGAAATTTTTTTTCAGATTTTGAATCAATTCCCTCATCACCTAGTCAGAAAGTTCTTGTATTATATAGTCTTAGTGGAAGATCTTCTGCTTTGTGTAAAATATAATATATGGTGTCAGAGTTTTCTAACATACATTATGAACTGAAGTAGTACTTTTTATTTATATATTTTAGCATATGTCCATCTAAAATGTTTGTGTATGTGTGTGTGTGTGTGTGTGTGTGTGTGTGTGCACATGCACAAAGGATCCAAGACATTTTATAGCTGACCAAATTTACAACTCAGGACCCCTCAATCATTGTTAAAAACTTTGTTGCCGTTGTTGTTGTTGTTCTTCTTAATTTCTGGCAATAGATTTTGTCATTATGTTTGGACTGTTAGAGAAATTCTTACCAAATCCATCTTAAACTTGTTTACATTTCTCTCAATATTGTCCACTTTATTCTCTTTATATTTCTTTGAACGCAACACCTGAATGGCTTTTCATCTTTCTCTGCTGCTGCCTACACAACAGCAGCAACAGCAACAAGGTGGGGAGTGGGAGCTGGGGGGTGGGGGGCTGGGATGTTCATGTTGACAGCAAAATGTCCACCAGTAAACATAGAAAGGAGTGACAGCAAATAAAAAGTCGCCATTTTTCAACCACCAAAGTAATAACCAAATCAGACAAGAAGCAGGAACAAAAACTAAGGCCAAGAGGTGAAATTCTGTGGGGAGGAAAC
>PITA01011414.1:0-66866 GCA_004023965.1 Spilogale gracilis | reverse complement strand
AGGAGAGGAGGGAGAAGAGAGGGGAATGGAGGGGAAGAGAGGAGGGGGAGGGGAGGGGAGAAAGAAAAGAAAAGAGAAAAGAAAGAACAAAGATAGAAAGGAAAGAAAAAAGAAAGCAACAGCAGCAGGCCTTGCCAGCATCTGCTAGCGGGCTCCCTAATAGGACGATGAATGATATGATCTGTGCTGCTCAGAGGAATTATCAGAATACATGTATGTGTGTATTGGGACTATTGGAGGAGGTGTGCTGGGGGATGTCAGGTAACTGCCTGGACTTTCTTTCTTGATAAGGAGACTTCAACTTTTAGACAGAAGAATAAGAAGCCATCAGGTCTGACCTGCTGGTTGGCATGTACAAATACCTAGGTACTTCCTAATTCCTGATTGTCATGCCCAGGGTCAAGCCTTTGTTAAAATTCATAAGCAAAAAATGCTTTAGTCAGAGGGCTTTGGGAACAGAAGACTAAACTGGCTGGAGGACTGTGGCTTCCTTTCTCTCCTCCATGCAGATATGGACTAGAATTTGATCTTTAAACATGAGCGCTTACTGAATAGCTGAATGAATGAATGACTAATAGTAAGTAGCAGTAGTAATGGTAAAAATAGTGACACTGAGATGTGCTTTGTGAGACAGGTCAGGAACCCTGCACTGGAGGACTGGCTTGCCTCTAATTTACCATGTTGGTTTGGGAAGATCTGTTCCCCATTCTGGGTTCAAATTTTCCTATCTTTATATTAGAAGATGAAATGATATGATTTCTAAATCATTAGATAGATAGATAGATAGATAGATAGATAGATAGATAGATAGACAGACATATAGACCTACACAGAAAGAATCATTTAATTTATGGCCTTTGAAATAAACACCTCCATTTTACAGTAGGGAAACTAAAGCCTAGAAAAGTCAAATAACATACCAAGGTTTTTCTCTCAATCCTGCCTGGTAGGCTTTGTCTTCCTTTCTTCTCTGCTCTGCAGCTGGCCCAGATTCCCTCCATTTCCTATAGGACAAAAGCCCTCTCCTGAACCCCACAGAGGTTGGGACCTACCAGCCAGCCCTGTCCATCTGCTAGCCCCACTCTCTGTAACCCTCACCCCTGGCCTTGACCCAGTCATAATCCCTGATCACCCAAATGCCACACAGACCTGCTCTCTTTGGTGCCCAAGCTGGGCTGCCTTGTTCTTTGTGAGTCCTGCCTGGGACCCATTGCCTCCTACCTCCACATTAAAGAGTGCCTCCTCTCCAGGCATAGGAAACCAAAATGTCATTACCTTCCCCCAGCCTCCCTCATCCCCACGAATGAGGTTTCTAAGGGTTTTATCTGCTGTTGTCAAGTTTATAGCCATAATTCGAAATGCTGTTAATATTACTGACAGCAGAGAGCTACAAATTACAAAGTTGTAAAGTTTCTTTTTGGTGATAACTGTCAGCCTTCACCAGCAGCACTGTGAGGCTCCATGGAAACCAAGTTGATGATAGAGTTGATATTGTTTCAAGATTATAGTTGTTAGCTAATGGTCAGAAAAAATCCTGGCTAGTTCCTAAGTAACTCGAACCTATTTGTTTATACTCATGGTCATTTGCACACTTACGTGCACACTTACTTGTGTTCCCATCCTCTTGTTTTATGGATGTGGGGAGAGTCTCCAGTGTGGAAGGATTTTATCCAAGATCAGTTCAACCCCCTTGCAGAGTTGGGCCTAACTTTGACCAACTTGAAGGACAAAGAGAGGGGCTATGTGCCACATTGTGGGTGTTTAATAAATAATTATTGAATGGCTGAATGCCTGGAATACTTGGAGGGCTTAGGCAATATTAAGAACAAAGGTGTTAAATAATTTCTGCTTTTAGTATAAAATAAAACAAAAGCAGGTTTGGAAGTAGCGATTTGGGGAAATCAAGTTTTCTGTGTTGTAAAATGGTCTAGCCATCTTAATTGACACTATTAAGCTCGATACTAGTCAACAAGGCAAATGTATCCATTGCCCCGTCCACCCCTCGCTGTCCTCCTGCTGAAATTGATGCTAACTGGCTGCATTAACAGAAGCAGAGGTCAGGAGCAAGGAGGTGCTGGCCTTTCTTTGTCCTGCTGTGTCATTGACCCCTGCAGTCCCATGGTTGTTTCTGATCCCTACTCTATGGAGGACATTGAGAAGATGCTATAAGGACAGATGAAGCACTGAGATGGGAAAGGAAGGCAAAATCAGGTTAGTCAACTGCCCAGGTTTGCCTAGGACCTAGGGATTTCCTGAGACAGGTGCTAAAACCAGGATAGTCCTAAGCAAACCAAGATGATCTGTCCCCCTACCCAAAGCTATGATCTGTGAAGAACCTGTCAAGGAATTTGGGATATTTTCCTTTTGGAAGCCTTGATTTGGTCAAATTTCTAAAGAGCCATCATGGAGCAGAGGGAGTAGATCTGTTCCATGTGGCCCTAGAGGTCAGAATAAGAGCCTGTGGGAGGCAGCTTCATTTTGAACTTTTATGTGGAAAAAGGCAGGGCCACGCTCACTGAGTGTCGCCTGTGCACCAGAACCTCGCCTCGTTTCTGAGGATGCAGACTCAAGTGGTCATTACCTCTGCCCGGAGACGTTCCTGGTATGGTGAGGGAGACAGGCAGGAGAGTGACTGCAGCACAGTGCTATGACAGAGAGGGACACAAGAAGTGGCTACAAGGAGCATCAGATCCAGCCTTGGGGATGCCGGGGCTGGGAGTAAGTGCAGCAAGGAAGGTACCACACACAGGCCTTGTAGGCTGGGAGAGTAGTAGGTGCAGGGTCCAGAGTACTGGGAAAGCTGCTTCTTTGGATGAGTCCAGGCCTTGGAGTATGAGGTAGGATGTGAGAGGCAATGAGGCTAGAGAGGACTATGGGAACCAGTCGGTGGTTTCAGGGAGAGTGCCATGGCTCCTGGGGAGGATGGTGGCTTCGGACAGCTGGGGGTAGAGCACAGCCTGGAGCCATGTCAGCCCCCGCCTCCCAGGTACCACACCAACCCTGTCTTAGCCCCTCTCTTCCAGTCTGGCTCTGCTCCCTGGCAACTGGCTCTGTGGGTCAGGATCTTCTTCCTAGTTCCTTAGGGAACCCAGAGTTCCAGCTTCCCAGACTACCCCATCTGACGAGAAGTTTGGGGATGTCTCCCAGTAGCATCACTGTATAATGGACAGTGTCCCCATGTGAGATTCATGATCCATGGACTTTGTTAATCTGGTCTCTGCCACTGACCTGCTGTGTGATCTTGAGCAAATCACTGGCCTTCCCTGATCCCACTTTCCCGTCGGTGAAATTAAGTGTTTGGACAGAGGGCGTCTGTCCTCCAGATCTCATTTGAAGAGCCTTTTGAACCTGGATTTAACCCATTTATTGAACATCTACAAAGTACTGGACATAGTCATCCCTAGGATTTTGTCTAACCTCTGAGGGCATGGGCCATTCTCCACAGAACTGCCATCCCTCCCTTTCTTCCAGAAAGCCCTGGAACCAGTGCCTCAAATCTCACTTCCCAAGCAGCAGGCTACATGCCCAGCAAGACACACAACCTGTCTGGGGTTTCTTATCTGTCAATATTTTCCTCAGGATGATAAATATCCTGCCAATAAGAGGAGGCAGCTGCCAACTCTGTCTGACACAAGGGCCTTTAGCCGGGGTTGTGGCCGTGCCTGGCTTGTTGATGTGTCTCAACAGGCAGGAGTTGGGAGTCGTGGCTGGGAGGATGGAAGACGGGGCTCAGACGGAGGAGAGTCAGGATCTGCTTCCATTCTATGCAGACTCTGTGGGGAGTCAGCGGAGAGGCAAAGGAGACAGAGAATTCTTGTATTTCAGTTCAAAGCAAAATATATTTATGGTATTTATGGAGAACTCCAACAGAATGCAAAGCCCTCCAGTAGAATATCAGGAAGCGAACAGCACTTACCAGTATATAAAATGCATTCAGAATCATCATCTTGTTTGATCCCCCACAACAATCCAGAGAGATGAGCATTGTTATCTGTATTTTATAAACAAGGAAGGTGCATCGTGACCCCGAGTGCCTACCCAAAGCCACAACCAGTCCCTGACTCCAGAAGCCTACAAAGTGAGAGTCGGGTGGAGGAGGCCTGTCAGGTGACACAGTCTGTAGGTAGCGGAGCAAGGCCCTCCCAAGAACTTGGATTTGTGTCTTTTGATATCAAATCCAAACCTGATTGCCCCCCTAGAGGACACTTTATTTAAAGAAACCAGTCATCTGGCCGAGGAGCTAGGAATAGCTGAAATGTAACAGATGCCACTGTTCAGTAAAAGGATAAAAAGGGGCATGGCCTTTAGAGCCTGGCAGACCTGGGCACAGATCTTGGCTCTGCTATTTGCTAGATGTGTGACCTTGGGCAAGCGAGCTCATCTCTCTGAGCCTCACTGTGCCCTTTTAGAACAATGATGATTAGGAAACTTACCTCCTACAGTTGTTCCAAGTGGATGGAAACATAAAAAAAAAAAAATTCTCAGGTGCCCAGTAGGTACCTAGAACGTGGTAGGCACTCAATAAATGATGGCTTTATTATTTTTGTTACTAGTCAAGTAGTGAATTGGGTGACATCTAAGGAATAAACTTTTGGGCCATCAGGAAAAGAAGAAATCAGTGCAGACTGGAGGTTTGACGGAACCTCTCTTGAAGGGTTCTTAAGATTCTTAAGGGATTTCTAAGATTCTTAAACAGCAATCCTCTTAAAAGTGTTTGGAGTTCTCAGCTATCCCGTGGAATCAGACTCTATTATCTGTGCTCATATGCGTAATGTAAAACTTTTATCAGAACAAAGTCATTCATGATCAGATGATCAGGCAGGAATCAGTCTGTCATCTGGTTGTGTGACTCAGGCCAAGACTCAGTCTGGGACAAAGCCAGGTCTTTGGTGATGCTGGTATTGAAGAGCCCTGTCATGGTCAACAGCACACTTGGGCTCTCATCGTGGAACATAAGAACTGGAAAGTACAGTGATTTCTTGTTGCATGTGATGACAGACCACATTCCATCTCTGTGCCTCAGTTTCCCATTCTCCCTGTTGTGTTCCCCTTGCGAATGGCTGTGTGGCTCAAATGACACAGTGTGCAAGGATGGTTTTGCAGATTAGCCTGCCTGTACTCACACAGGGGGTGATTCTGGGTGAGCGGGAGGAAGGGGTGCCTGGGGGGAAGCCGGAGGCATGTTGCTCTTCGGGATGGAAATTTGGGATAGGGTCAGAGCAGGGGGAAGGCAGGAAGCAGGTGCTCGGCTGGTGTAGAGGCAGCCAAGGGAGACCCAAACCAATTCAAGGCCGGTCCCGTGTCCACAGGGATGAGCACAGGGACCTGGCTCCATCGGAGAGGTGCTGGTAGCCTGCCAGCCGGAGCAAGAGGCTGGCGTCCGCTGGCTCTCTGCCTGTTGCGGGGCCCACCAGCTGCAGCTCTGCTGCTGTTGCCTGAGGTTCAAGTGCCCTCTCCTGGCCCCCAGGGTGCATGGCTGCCTGTGAGAGTCTAGTTTCTGCACTGCAGACGGGGAGGCCACCAAGTCCTTTGTCTGGGCTCAGATTTGAGCTCTGAGGGGGCCTGAGCCACCTTGGTGGGGCAGAGCAGGGAGGGGCACATCCCCTTCACTTCCCCTAGATTTCTCTCCCACGTGGACATCTCTCCGCCCCACCCATTTCTTTCTTCTTCCCTGTCTCTCATTCTCCTTTTTTTACTATTTCCTTTTGTCTATCTGACTCTTATATTCACACATACAGATACACACATCTCTCTAGTATGCCCTCCCCTATCTCCTTCCTCCCTTCCCTCCCACTTTTCCTTTCTCTCTCCCTTTTCTTCCTTAGCTCCCTTCCTCTCCTCAGGCAAAGAGTGACAAATAGTGGAAATGTTTTGCATCCAAAGCCACCTCTGAGTTCAGCATTCTCCATTAGTAGGATCTTAAGCAGTGCTCAGTGCTCTGCCAGGTGCAGGAGCTGAGCAGGTGGCTGCCCAGAGAGGGCCTTAGAATACCCTCCCCTTCCAGCCTGCTAGCAGCCCCGTTTTGCAGATCTGTCCTTTTGGTTCTTCCTATCCTTTTTCTCCAGTCCTCTGCCCCCTCTCTCCCTCCTCTTTCCCCTCTCCTCAGACCTCAGTTCAGATTCAGATTCAAATACCATTTACTGAGCTTTTCAGAAAAGTGGGGACTTGACCTTCACCTTGAAGGAACTGTCTTTCAGGGATCACTGTTTCTCTCTTCTGCCTCCTCCGCAGTGGGCAGAGTGGCTTCTTGACCAAGTGTGTGATATGGGCATGTGAACTGAGCTAGGGACAACCAGAGGCTGTATGAATGTCATGGGGAGTCTCTCTTCTCAGTGAATGCTATGGGGAAGGTTTGCGGTGAGGAAGAAGCCATCTCCTGAGGCCTCACATGACATCCTGGTATATGCATCCATGGGCTATTTTTAATTTGCTTGCTCATTTATTTACCACTTGTGCCAATTGCAACAAAGGCCCATGCCACAATAAAGCACCACAAAGCATTTCCCAGCATTGAGCTCTTAATGAAACATCTCACCCAGGGAGTGTCGGGAGGAGTGACCTCCACCTGCCCTCTGAGCATTCCTTCCATATACGCCAGCATCAGCACCATGAGGCTGCCCCTTGTTGTGCTGCCTGATGAGAACCAAAGGCCCAGTCTCAGAACACACTCCAAGCCCACAGCTGCCTGAGGTCTAGCCAGCTGCTCCATTAACACAAGCTGTGTCTCCCACACCATCCTCAGGGATTGTGGGGTCTCTCAACCCAGTTACAGGGAAGCCAGGACAACCAACCGGTCCAGACTCAGGCAAGGGCCGGGACAGTGGGTATTTGAGCTGCTGTGGTTTAGGAGTTAAGAGCCCACATTCTCTGTAATCAAATCCTCACTATGGCATTTCTGAGCCTGTGTGACTTTGGGCAAGTCCCTTCACTTCTCAGGACCTCAGACTCCTTACCTGGAGAAAAGAGATAATGGTACAAACTCCCCAGGGTTTGTGTGTGAGATGAAATGAGAACGTATGTAAGTGCTTAACAGCCTGACTGATTCCTAGGAAGGGGTGGTGGCTATTATCGTGCGTTATAATGCCGTGTGATCCCTTCGTGGGGACCCCAGGAGAGCAGGGGTCTGCTGAGTAGAGGGAGAACCTACCATCTGCTGTCTGGATGGAGAGTCATCCACACCATCCATAAACCCACAAGACTAGTTGTTTTGTTTTTTTTTTTTAAGATTTTATTTATTTATTTGACAGAGAGAAACACAGCGAGAGAGGGAACACAAGCAAAGGGACTGAGAGAGGGAGAAGCAGGCTTCCTGCTGAGCAGGAAGCCCGATGTGGGGCTCGATCCCGGGTCTCCGGGATCATGACCTGAGCTGAAGGCAGTCGCTTAATCAACTGAGCCACCCAGGCGCCTCAGAAGACTAGTTTTAAAGCAAAGGGGATTCTTCCTCTGAGTTCTCTCATGAGAAAACTGTGGTTTTGGTTTGCCCCTACTCATTTGCAGTGAGGGCAGACTGGAAAATCCCAAGCTCACTTTGGCTAAGCATTTCAGTGATAATACTTGCAGGGGGCTGTCTCTGGGATTCTGGCAATGTAAAGAGTGTAAAGCACGGGGAGATATCTGAGTCTTGGAAAGTTAGAAAGCTCTCGAATGAAAGGAAATATCCACAGCTTGCCCACCCTGTGGTAGATACTGTGCTAAGTGCTTCATTAGCTTATTTGATTCTCACAGCAACCTTAAGAAGGAGCTACTCTCCCTGTCTTGCAAGTGAGAGAATGTTGGCTTAAGAAACTAACTTGCCCGGGGTCACACAACTTGTGCAGGGCAGAGCCAGACTCTGAACCCAAGCCATGTCATCCCACAGTACCTGCCCTTCCCCTGGGCTCTCAGCCAGACTCGGGGGAGATTTCACCTGCCCCAGCCCACCCCACTCCACCCCTCCCCAGCCCTCCAGCCCGCTCTGCTCCTTTGGGAGGCAGCCCACCACCAAGCCCAGGCAGAGCTGACCCATCTCTCCAGACATGCTGACTCACACTGTCTCTCCTCTGGGCTGGCTCTCCACTGAGTGATGGAGAGTTTTCACTTGGCCTAAACTCCTGTGAACCTCGGCACCAGAGAGTAATTGTTGAGGGAAAGTTACTGGGCTCTGCTGAAAGTCATTTTTAGATTCCGGAGCAGGAGAAGTAGGAACAATGACATCACATGTGCATGACTAATTCAAAGCACTTTAATCTCCAAAATGTCAAACTTTATGGTCAGTGGCTGTTCCACGGTGAACGGTGGCACGGCGAATATTAAAATACCAGGATGTCAGGGCTTCGCAACGGGGAGTCTTTGTAAGTGCAAACCGTCTCCAGAGGGGACAGCCAGGGCTGGCAGGCCAGCTTGGAATCCCAGTCGGCGGAAACACAATGACATTGTAAGTGAGGGGCCACTGATGATTAATCTGTTCTAGGTGAATGCACACTTTAGCAGGGGTCTCTACCAGAACCCTGAAAGATAAGCTCTGTGGACCCCTTGCTGTGGGAAGCAGTGGGGGAGACTGAGGCTCAGAGTAATCAGAGGACTTTTGCAAGGTCATGTAGTCTGCAAGGGCTTTTGCTGATTCTCAAACTCAGGTCTCTCAGCCTCCAAAGCCAGCTGCATCTGCCGCGACCACAGCAATTGTCTTTTGCCTTCATGGCTTTAAAGTGATTGGAACTCATCCATGTTGGGCCTGTCAATGATCTGAGACAAACCTGGAACAAGTCAAGTCCTACTTCCTCTAACTTTCAGTCTGTGTCAAGAAACAAGGCCTTAGTAAAGATCCATTGGGTTCCAGCCTCCTGGGAATCAGAGGAGCCAGGCTGGAATCCAGACTTCCAGAAACCTCCTGTGTGACCCAGGACTTCATTTTCCCTCTCTGGGCTTTCATTTTCTTATCTATAGAGTACTAGAGGGATTCACGGAAAAACAAATATTTACCAAGCACCCACTCTGTAGCAGGTCCTATGCTGGGCATTGGGGATCAAAGTGGAATAGATATTGATTCTTCACTCAAGGTGGCAGTTGAACTAAGGAATATCTGATGTCCTTTCCTGTTAGACATTCTCTGGACTCAAACTGCAACCATAAGTATAGATGATGAGTGAAGGATATTTGATCCTATTCAGTGTGTCTTAGATCTACTGGAATCTAGACCCAAGGCTTCGGGCTATATCCCAGTGGGTCCAGGATTAAAGCATGCACAGAAACCAGTGTGTCCAAGTAGAGAGGATAGAGAGGCAAGTGGGCACCCAGACACAGGCCATTCATTTACCCAGTTATTTACTCATTTGTTTAACAAGGAGTTTCTGAGCACTCCTTCTGTGTCAGGTCACACACTGGGTGGCTGGGGACTCAGAAATGGATCGAGAGAGGCCCCTGCATTCCAAGGTACAATGTGATAGAAAAGTTGATGTGCAGACATTACAATTAACAAACATTCTAGGCCAAGGCCCAGAGGCATGACACATCATGCTGCATTGAGCTAGAAATGTCTGGATCCTCAAGTGCTGAGAATGACTGCGGACAGAGTGGACAGAGTGTTCTTTCCTGCTGCACTGATGTTGGGTGTACGTGGTAACTTGCTTTGGAGAAGGGGACACTAACAAAACTGACTTGGGTGGTCTTCAACCGCCTGTGAAGCTTAGCTTGACACTGGGTAAGAGTATGTCACAGGAAGCCCCTGCTACCTCAGCCCAACCCTAGAATGATCACTGGGGTCCTGCCTGCCACCAAAGCAGCCTAGGGCCCTACTTCCTTGCCAAGTTCATCCTAGATTAGTCAAATCCGCCACACGCATACCTGGGAGAGAAAGAATGAAAACTAATAGATAAAATTATGAGGGGAGAAAGTGCTCAGAGACAGGGCTGCACAGAGGGTGGGAGCCTTGTGCTGTGTGCCCTACTGAAGAGCATACATGCTAGTCATACTGAGTGGTGATGATCAGATTTGCAGGATTTTCACCCCACCAAGAGAGATAGCAAGCATAAGATGCCCTGGAGCATGGGGGGCCAAATATGACCTCCCAGCTGAGTTTTCCATCAGGTCTACCGTGAGGACCAGAGTGTTTTGTGTGCCTGCCACCAAAGGGGCAAGTGCATCACAGAGATTCCTACCCCCAGTGCTTGGGTGGGTTGCTGCTATATGAAGGAAGTGAAAGCTCAGCCTGTATACGCCCTCTCAAGGCTAGAATGGCCTGGGCTCTGGTGCCAGACCTCTAGCAGAAAGCAGCCCCTCCCTTCTTTCACTGTGCAAACAAATAGCATCTTCTCTGTGAGACAGGGCATAAAAGATCGAGAAGCACTGGCTGGGTGTGAGGGGCCCAGCCTCCCAGAGCTGCTGAGGATGTCCTAGCTGCTCTGCCTCCTTTACACCCCAAACATGTCTTTCTTCTCTCAGATGGTGGGCAGAGAGCAGAGAGCCAGTGTTGCACCCTTGCATCCATAATACACCTTCTGAGGATTTTTTATTACCTTGTCAAAACAAAGAGCAATGGGCTGCATTTAAATTCAGGACCTAACCGACTGCAGCATCATGTTTGAATCTTTACAGCGGCCTCTGCTCTAGCTTGGAGAGCTGCCCCAGACTAGCCTCTACTAGGGAACCTGTCCCCACCCATTCCATCTTCCTCCAGTACTGGGCATCACATGTACTTAGATGGGAAAAGAAAAGAGAGAATCAGTGTGGTAAGGGCCCACACTACTCTCAGAGCACAGGAATATCTGAGTGTAGAGAGGACTAGAGCAGGCGGGGATGCTTTCCTGGAGGTGGTGAGCTTTATGAAAAGATTTAGCAAGGTGTAGTAGCTTGTAGTCCAGGGTTTTCACCTACACAGGGTCACAATGAATGATGGCAACAGTTCTGTGAAGGAGAAACAATTATCCCCATTTTGTAGCTTTGAAAACAAAGGTTCTGTGCGGTTGAATAACTTGACACAAATGCACAGTGTGGTTGGAGAAGTCAGGTTCTCCAGAGAAGCAGAAGCAATAGGGTATATAGAGAAAGGGATTTATTTTAAGGAATTGGCTCACATGCTTCTAGAGGCTGGCAAGTCCAAAATCTGCACAGTAGATCAGCAGGCTGGGGACTGTACAGTTCAAACCTGAAGGCCGTCCATTGCCGAACTCAGGCTTGCTCAAGGGAAGTCAGTCTTATTTTCTCATCAGGCCTTCAGTTGGTTGGATGAAGCCCACCCACATAACAGAATAATCTGCTTTACTCTAAGGTTCAACAAGCTGTGATAATCTCTTTCCAAACACAGAAAAATCTGGAATAATGTTTGACCACTTAATTGGTCATCGTGTCCCAGCCAAGCTGATATATAAAAGTGGTGGTCACAGGGGCGCCTGGGTGGCTCAGTTGGTTGGGCAACTGCCTTCGGCTCAGGTCATGATCCCAGAGACCCGAGATCGAGTCCCACATCGGCTCCCTACTTGGCGGGAAGCCTGCTTCTCCCTCTCTCACTTCTCCTGCTTGTGTTCCCTCTCTGGCTATGTTTCTCTCTGTCAAATAAATAAAATCTTAAAAAAAAAAAAAAGTAGTGGTCAGAGCGGCAGAGCTTGAGTTTGACCCAAAGGCTGTTGGCTTCAGATCTTGACCCTGATAGCTTCACGGTACACAAAGGGAACCCTTCTGGGCTCTAAAAAGGAAGAATTTGATGTTGTGACACGTAGTCTGATTTAGGAAATTTTTATTGAGGGTCTTCATTTTATCTAGCTCTGTTAATACTGAGATTTTAAATTAAACTAAACAAAATAGAATCCACTCCCACAGTCTGCTGAAGGAAATTATGGTCTGATGCAGAGAAGTCCTTCCACAGAGTGGGTTATCATGAATAAAGCAAGCCTCAGTGGTAGGACCGAGCATGGTAAGGATCTGTCTGAAATGGTGAGTTCATACAAGGGAAGCCCAAGAAATAAAGCTGGTAAAGTTCTCTGGAGCCAGATAATAGCTGTGAGTGCCATAGGACTAATTTGAGGTTTTAGCTTATAGGCAATGGGGAGCCAGAGAAGGTTCTTAGGCAAGAAAATAGCATAAGGAAATGACTGTATTGACAGGAGAAACATGTAGTGTATATAGGAGGAGATAGAGAAGAGGAGCTAGGTCTGTTTACCCTAGACCAGTGGGCCTTTCCCCTTAGTATGATTTTGGAAGCATTGCAGAGCCTATACTTCATTCCCAGTCAATAGAGAAACCTGCTGGTTAGCAGGGGTCAAGTGTTTCTCCCACCTACTGACTTCTCAGTGAAGATGCAGAATTAAGAGACTTGATTAGGTGGCAGGCATTGCCTTAGGTATTTTCCCTAAAAAAACATGTGAAGAAGAGAAGACAGGGTTACTGTTCTCATTAGACTGATGAGGTCACCAGAAGTACCTTTCCCAAGGTCACACAGCTGAGACTGTGTGACCTCAGAGTCCAGTCTATCATTGTGGGACTCCACAGCCAGGGCCCTGAGCCACTGAACTTCGCTGGGCCGTGGTGTTGGGCGGGGCCCTGCATGCTCCAGAGTGAGAAGGAGAAGAGTAAATGGAGCAGCAGAGAAAAAAACAAGAGTTGAGGAAACACACAAAAAAAGATTTCCATGCCTTACCAAGGCCTGACTGAGGAATAGGTGCTGGAAACAGAGACATAGCCGTATCTGGAAAAACAGAATGCCAGCCAGAAGAGACCTCAGAAAAGACGATGATCACTTGCCAAAACCCAGCCTGAGCTAGAAGCCCAGCTCCAGTCACTGTCCAGACTCCTTCTGTGGTCACTGGGAGAGGAGTCATTCCTTAAAGCTAGCAGGGCCCTCGGCTGGACTCTCATCTCTACAAGCAGGCCAGTCCTTCCCAGTTAACCCTCCCTGCTAGGATGGGGTAGGCCCAGGAGAGGGCAGAGATTTCCTGGTTTGCTTCCATCTGTAAGCATTGTCTTACCTGGTGGGAGGCATCATCTGCTATAATTAGGCTTCATTAAAATGCTGATTAATAACATCTTGCCTAGGCCAGGCGAATGCTGGAATGGGCCTCCTCACTGTAAACGTGAGTGTTCTTTGCAACCATTTACACACAGTTAACACCACTGCAGGGCCCCAGGGAAGGAGATGGCACAGACTGTTCAAATAGACCAGCAAGAGAAACCCAAGGCAAGGAGGTAGCAAGAGATGGAAGTGGAGTCTGAGCTGGAGGGCCAAGGGGGCCAAGCTAAGCTCCCAGTCTAGGTTACAGATGGGCCCCACCAACAAGTAGCCCATGTCTGATTCCTTTCTGCAGATGGTGGATTTGGCCAGGAGAATGTTTGCTGGCTGGTGAGTTGGTTGTTGGTTGGTCGGTTGATGGAGGTTTGAGTTTGTCATAATCCTATTGCTTTGCAGTTGTCATTGCACACACTTCTGTGACGAGCCCACCCTCTGAAGATATTTGAGTCTGTGACCCTTGTGTACCTGATAGGTAAGAGATGAGGCAGTGAAAAGAACAAATTTATAGGCAGCGGAAGGGTGTGAACAAAGGGATAGAAAGGTACAGAGTAGGAGCAGGGATCAGGTAGGTACTGCAGGGCCCAAAGAGGATGAGGTGGAACCCAGAGGTAAAGGCAGTGTGAGTGTCCGGGAGTCCCCATGGCATCTCCAGTTGTTGGAGTGTGAGTGTAGGGGAGTGAGACAGGTGGGTCAGGAGAGGCTGTGGAGGAGATGGCAGGAGCCAGTGCCCAGAATGAGGCCTTGAATACCATGTTCAGTGGGCAAGGGCTTGACCAAGAGAAAGTATGGAGCCCATTAAAAGGGAGTTTAAGTCAGAGAGAAATACAGTCCTACCCATGTCTTAGAAATATCACTCTAGCAAGCTGATGTGAATGGACTAGATAGCAGCAAGGAGAGACCTGAGGCTGTCATGACAATCTAGAAGCCTGACCATAAGGTCTGAACCGGGGCAGAGGCAGTGCAGTGGGAAGGAGGAAAGACTCTAAAGTCAGTTCTGGAATGAACTCAATAGAAAATCCACTGGTTTCCTTCCTTAAGGGAGACAACAGAGTTCCAGTTGGTCCCAGGCCTGCTGTACTATCCATAGGGTTTCCAGGAGAAAGCACACAAATGGAGGAATGCTGACCTCACACCTAATGGCCAGGGCTCATAAAAAGCCAACATTCAGTGTGAGGGGGCATGAGAAGAGCTTGGCTGGGGTCTTCCAGTCTCTCATCTCTCGGGCCTCACCAGAGCAGCGAACTTTGCCAGCTTTTAATTTCCTCTCACAGGTCAGCCCAGTTTTATAGACCAGAACGCTGGGCTGCCCAGAGATCAGCCACATTCCCAAAGCTACTGGTGGGCAGAAGTTTTTGTCATATCTTTTCTATATTTAAAAGTTTTTTTCTGTTTCTCTGTGCCTATATGATTGCTGTCTATTTATAAGATTTTTTGTTCATCTCTCTCTCACATAGTGTCTGTCTCTTTTTGTCTCTGAGAATTTCTATGTCTTTGTGTGTTATTTCTGTGTCTTTCCCTCTCACTGCTTCCCTTTTTTCCTAATTCATTTTCTCCCTCCTCCACTCTCCCCCTCCCTAGTCCTGTCTCTTTCTCTCTGCCCCAGTTCTGATTAGACAAATGACTCAGGGATGGGGCCAGTCTCTGCCTGGTGGCTAGGCTAATTGATGGCTGCTATGGAATTACCTAAGCAAGGAACTCTTGTCATTAACAAGTGATGGGTTGCCTTGGCCTACAACTAGGAAACCTTTGAAATCCTGCATCTAAATTGCCATTCTTTTGACTGCTGCTAGTGATGCTAATTAGCTGTGTTAATTGGATGTTTTGATATTTGAAGAGCAAAGCAATCCAATTCCTTCCTCCAGAAAGCCAAAATTGTTAATGAACTTGGCAGCAGCCTTGGCTCTCTTTCCACAGTGGGCACAGCCAAAGATTTTGGGGCAGGGGAAGGGGTGGTTCTGAGGAAGTATCTTGCCTGTCCCTAGGGAGAGGGAGAAGCTGAGAAGCTGGCTATGGAACTTCCCAGTAGTGAAAGAAATCACACAGTGGGACAGAAGGGTCTCAGATCTTGAGACCAGAGACCAACATAAGGAATTTGGCTCTGCTCTGCCATTATCTTCCCTGTTTGAAATGTTGCATCCCAGTGCCAAGCACAGTGCCTGACACAGAGTCAGCATCTAACACATATGAGTCAGATTCCCAGTTTGACCATTATCTGGCTTGATGATTTGAGCAAAATTACCTCACCCATAGATCTCAATTTTCCCTCCAACTGCATATTAGTGGGCAGTTCTGATCAATATAATTTTCTTCAACTTGCTATATTTTCATTGATTTTTTTTTTATCATCCATCACACATGGTACTGGTCATCTGCCTAACCTGTCTCTTAGTCTGGTTTGAATTATAAAACAGTATGATTAAAGCTGAAGAAAAGATAGGTCCAGGTTTCTGTTGGGAACACGGAGAGCAGATCAAGTAAACAACTAAATTCAGCCTTGAGGAATCCAGGAAGACTTCCTAAATAGGACAGATTTTGAGCTGGGTTTACAAGGGTGATTAAGCATTCACCAAGAGAAGAGGAAGACATCCCACAAGGGCCTGTGGGCCTAGATCTGTGGATGAACACCTCACGGCTCTGAAATAAGAGACCTAAGTGATCTCTTACAGCATTTTTTGAGGGAGAAAACTGTAACCATGGGCAGGAACAGGAATCTAGGAAAGAAAAGCCTAGGTGTGGTAGTGTTGACTTGACATCTCACTCACCACTGGAAGGAACTTTCTTCAGGGGGCCAAGCCCATGGCCTACGATCTACGTAATTGGCTCCTTGGAATGTTTTCAAACACCATGAGAGACTCAGCTTAGACAGATTGATCATGCATTCCAAAGACATAGTACAAAGAGTAACAAGTAATCACTGCATCTTAAAAGTGTTGGTAGAACTAATCTAATCTAATCTGCCCATTAAAGGAAGGAAGGAAGGAGGGAGGGAGGGAGGGAAGGAAGGAAGGAAGGAAGGAAGGAAGGAAGGAATGAGGAAGGAAGGAAGGAAAGAAGCTTTCTTAAATATTTGGAATCATTTCCAGTTTGCAAATGTGGTGCTCCTTCTCTGCATAGCCCATATTTTGACATTGTATTAAAGGGTCATCATAACTCTAGCAGGAAAAGATTTTTGGAAGGACATCACATGGGCAAAGGCACAAATGACAATGGAGCATTGGGAGTTACTGGCACTAGAGTGTGCCAGGGCACGGGACAAGTACAGAAGAGAGGCTGGATAGGTGGGTGGGGGCCACATCACAAGAGGTTCCAGGTAAAGGAGATTGGCAATTATCCTAAGGGCAATGAGGATCCTTCTTCATGTTTTAAAAACAAAGAACTACACCATATAGAGATGTTAAAACATCTCCTTTGATGTTCCTTTTCATAATTCCTGCTAGACAGTGAGCTCCGAAAGGAGCTAATCATATATGATTTATATCTGTATCTCCAGTACAAGGAACACAGTAGATATTCACAATTGTTGGCTGACTAAAATTGAGGTGGCTAAACTGATACCCTGAAGGGGTCACTGTGAAAGCCGATGTCACTGTGAAAGCTGGTGACAAAGGCAGGCCTGAGCTCAGGCCAGAGCTGCTGCAAGTATACTACTACATCATATATCCCCGGGCACCAGATCTCAGCTGATTGAGGGCTTTGGATTTGAGTGCATCCCATGTGACATGATCTAGGGACAGGGTCAATTGCCTCCCAATCTCTCTCTATAATACTGAATCCTTTTCCTCAGAAAGCCCAGGAGAATCAGGCCCAACCCTAGGAAGCTCTTTGGTCTCTGATATCCTCACAAGACACACTGATGTCCCGACCCAGATGTTCTATCCTGGGGAACTGATTGCCATTATCAGATATGTAAGGATCCCCATGGCCCAAGGCCTGGAGGATAGAAAAATGAGTCAGAAGCAGTTGCTATGCTCAAGCACTGGTCTGAACCTGAAAGTGTCAGGACACAGACCAGGTTGGATGTTTCTTAGTATCCATGGTGCCCAGCATCCACTGGCTGGAGTTGATTCAATGATGGAGTGAAGGAACTCAAGGAGATAGGGAAGAAAAGACACGATCTATACCTTATATCACAGTGAGAAAAATGCTGGTATCATGAAAGAAGAATGGAATTCAAAGGAGAAGAGAGTTGTTCCCAGGAAAATTTCAAAAATTTTGTGAAGGCTAAGCCTTGAAGAATGACCAGACTGAGACAAAGGTGGGGAGAGACCATGAGCAGAGGCACAAGCTGTCAGTAATTATCTAAGAAATGCCCATGCAAGTCCTACTGTGTGCCAGGTACTATGATGGGCAATAAGGATACCAAGGGGCCCTCACAGGGTTTTCAGTTCCAGAGAGGGAAGAGGCATAAGGGAGTGTAGTGTGTGTGTGTGTGTGTGTGTGTGTGTGTGTGTGTGTGTGTGTGTGTTTGTGATGGGGCAGATGGGAGGAGGGTTAAGAGGAGGTTGAGAGGAGACTACCAAGTTTGTTAGGTGCAGTCCAGAACCACCAAGGGTCTAAAATTTCAGGTCACGTGAGGCCTTTATTCCCTACCTGCTATAAAAGGTGTTTGCTGTGGAAGGGAAGAAAACTAGCACTCACAGAGCTCCAGCTATATACCAGTGAAAAGTGCTTTACATACAATATTCTTATTTAATCTTCTAAACCACTTTGAAGTGGGTCTGTGTATGCTTGTTTTACAAATGAGGAGGCCAATTTTAAGCAACTGGTTGGTGATAGAATCTTTGTAGCTCCACAGTCCTTGATTTTTTAATATTACACCATGCTGACCAGGCAGCATGTTCACGCTATACCCTCGCCTGTGCCCTCGTTGATTGGGGGTGGGAGGGGGTGAGGGGGGAGTGTGCGTGTGAGAGAGAGAGAATGCAGGAGCCGGCTCACATATGCTTGCATACAGGTACCAACTGTGGGCTAAGGGAGATTCTGATTACTTCCGTCCAATTAGTGCTCTGTTCATTCTTGCTGTCTCTTTGTGATTAGAATTAATTGCTGCTGATGGCACTGTGTGGAAGGGAAAGGACGGTCGGTCATCAGCAGTTCTGCTTGGGGGATAAAAACATTGTAATGCAAAACAAAACTGGTTCCCAAGGACCTGAAATAGGAAATTCTCTCTGTTGGAGAAAGATTAGGTGTTCTGTGACCAAAATCAATATTCTGTGACCCTAATTCCGGCAGAAGGACAATCTGTTCCTATTCTAGTCAGCAGTACAGATAAAAGGAAGTGAGGCAATATATTTATATGGAAAATTTGTTGTGTAAAAAAAAAATGACCATGTGATTTTGCATATCTCTTCCTCATCTATAAAGTTAGGAGGTTTGATGAGGTAAACTCCAAGGTCTTGTGTTAGTCAAAATTTTTTGTTGCCAGTGACAGAAAACCCAATTTGAACTGACTTACATAAAAAAGGGAATTAATTTGCTCTCAAAACTTTAAAGGAATACTGGTTTTAAAAATGCCTGGATCTAGAGACAGTGTCTTCAGGATTTGGTCTCCAGCTACTCTGAACAGGCTCTCTTCCCCATGGAAGCAAAATGGTGGCCAGCAGCTCCTGGGGGACATCCTGTCCTCTCAGGGTTAAGGGTGATCCTCTCTCTCACAGATCCCAGAGTGGAGCCCCCTTAGGCATAGACACACCTGACTAATCACTGACAAGAGGCATCTAGTGCTCAGGCTGGCCAGGATTGGATTGATTCTAGATCCTCATGGACAGTCTGGGTAGGGTCAGCCCCTTCTGAGCCACAGGGACTGAGATGGGGGCTTCAATGTGGAAAAATGGGGTGTACTTAAAGGGGAATAGATTAAGAGTTGAAAAACAAAACAAGACAGATGTCCACTGTTGTACCCTCCTGCTCAGATATTTTATGATTCTCTAGCCCTAGAGTTCAGCCTAGACTATATGAAATTCAGCAAAGTTTAGGGAGTACTTGAAGTCAGGAGGTGCAGTTAAAGGCAAAAAGAGGATAAAGTATTTTTGAGCACCTACTCTATGTGAGAGTCCCTACCAGGTGCTTTCACATTCATGATGTCATTCATTCCTCAGGATACTTTAGTTAGGAGCTATTGTCATTCCCACTTCACAGATAAGGCAAGTTAGGATTGGAGGTGAACTGCTTGTTTAGGGTTTATTTATTCATTCATTTACTTATTCTTCCCCCAAGCATGGTGGGGGAAATGGTGGAGACGTATTAGGCTGTGCGGAACTGAGGATGGGGAAAGACACTGCCTTCCAGGAGCTCTCTTTCTAGCTGGAAGGAGAGAGGTAAAGAGCAATGGAAATTATGGGTGTAATCAGTCAGTCCCAGCCAGCTCAGGTCTGACACCCAACTCTGCCCCCTGGCTCCCAGGCCCAGCTCCTTCTGGTCCCTTCCCTGCTCAGGTCTGGGGCTCCCTGCTCTGCCTAGGTGGGGCATTGCTCTGAAGGTCCTTGGCTTAAGAGAAGCAGGTGTCCCTGGAGGCCCAGTAGGACTCCATTGGTTTCACCCTCTACCTAGAACTAGCTAGCTGTGGAAGGATCACCTGCCTGTGACTAGAGGGTCATAGTCTCCTCCACAAAACCTTTTCATCTCTGCATCATTGGCTTTACGTGGGCTCCTTGGAAATAACTATCATGCAGCAATAGAGTCTCCTTCTCCTCTTCAGCAGATGCTTTCCTAGGAGTGACAGAGCCACTTTACCTTCAGGAGTTTGTGATGCTTACTTTCGGTCTTCCTGTGCCAAGCCCCACAGCTCTGTATTTCTCTTCCCACAGTCACTAGGAAGTAACCTCCATTTCTCTTCCCAGTGAAGTCCTCAAACGCCCAGAATTCCCTCCAAATTCCTACCATTAGCAGCAAAATAGTAACTGAACGCTGAATGTGCCCGTACACTGCCAGCACAGGGGAAATGACGGTGAACAAAGCAGACCCAGGTGTTGCAATCACGGAACTTGGTAGTCTTATAGAAAAGGCAGTTTTTTCCAAAAACCACATGAACACATAAAGTTCCAGACATGAGAGGCCTAGGAAGGGGTTCCGGGGGCACTGGCAGGTATAGGACGCCAGCCGCTGACTTGTCCAGGAGGTCAGGGGAGGCTTCCTTGAAGAAGCGGAAGTTGGGCCAAGGGCTGGCAAGTGAGTAGATGTTACCTGGAGGCAGTGAAGCCAAAGGTCTGTGACAGCCTCTCGGGCACAGACTCTGCCACAGGAGCATAAAGCGGCACGTAGCTGGGTTAGGAAGTCCTGTTCTCAAGGGATGAATGACAGCAGGGGTCCCAGTATGACTTGTTTGTCTTCCTGTTACTAAAATAGGGCAGGATTGAACGAGACGTGGAACAGGCATGTTTTATATCGTTACACTGAGCAGATCCTGATTAGTGCTTGTTGGAGGGAGGGGCAGACAGGCCTGCTGGCCCATCATGCTGTGAGAGAGGAAAAAACGCACAAGTTCCTAAGAAAATACATTCTATCCTAAAAAGAAATGGATATATGTGTTAGTCTCATGGGGAGTTCAGGCCCAGCTTCTTACCCAACCTGTCAGGGGCTCATTTCAGCTTTGCCTGACAAGAAACCAAGATGTCCGCCAAAGAGCCCAGGATGCAAGGAAAATACCAGTAACTAGACATGGAAGAGCTCCGTTGTAGGAATCATAGGAGTCACTTGAACACAATGTGTAGCAAAATAAAAGTAGGCAACCCTCCTACTAAGAAGAGTGCCATAGAGGGATTCTAGGGAATGAGGAACTCCCTGGATTCTAGGAGCCTTCAGACTTCAGATCCAGGGTCACTGGTGACACCACCTCCTAGTTCCTCAAGATAGGAACCTGGTATGATACCCTTGATGTTTTTTCTAGTCCAGCCCCCTCTGCCAGAACCCTACACTCAACCCCCAACTCACATCCATTTCACATGACCAGTATTTCTAATTCTGTCTCTTCCTTCTTGCCCCATGGTTAGTGTCCTAGCTCAGGTCTGCCCCAGCTTCCCTAGACCATAACTGTCCTCCCTGTCTCCCATCTTGGTCCCATCCTCTACCAGGGCCACAGGAATGATCGTTATGAAGCCAATCTAATATTCTCTCTCCCTCCCTTAAACCCTTACCGTGGCTCCTTATTACCTGCAGCATAAAGTTCATGTTTATTATATCACACCAGGCACTCGGGACCTGTCTTTGTGTATTTCTCTTGCTTCCTTCTTCATCTTGTAGAAGATGTTCCAGCCACACCAAATGTCTTCCTGTCTTAGAGGGGATCATCGGGCCTCAGCATGCTTGCACATGCCTCTGTCTCTGATCAGGGATCCCTTTTCATGCATGCCATCATCCCTTCTTTGCCCGGTGAGCTTCCACTGTCTTGTCAAGTCCCCCAGCTTCCAAACTCGTTCTACATGTGTTTGTTCATTGATGACCTCCCCTACTGTGACTTGCACTCCATAAGCACCTGTGCACCATTGTATCTCAGCATCTAGAAAAGTGCCTGGTACATAGTACATTCTCAATTATTTGTTGATTAAGTTACTTAATGCACATACATCTACAATCAAGTTCCGCACGGGTGTTACCTCCTCTAAGAAGTCTTCTGGGATCCCTCCAATGTTAGAGCTTACCTGCCTTTTCCACACTTCCCTTGCTTCCCTCACCATCATAGTCATTACCCTGCACTGCAGTTTTTACCTACCTGCCTTCCATAAGGTCTGCTCAGGACATAGACTGACTTCTCATCTCCAAATCCATAGCTTCTGGCTCTGAGCCTTACACAGCAGATAATAAATATTGAATAAATGAATGTATTCATTTTAAGACAGTTAAGATAATAAATAATTATAGCATGATAATAATTTCCAAAAGCCTCAGGCATTGCAGTTGGATAGACCTAAGTTTGAGGCTTCGTCTCCAACTGCTAGTTGAGTGATGTTAGACATGGGATATCTCTGAACCTCAGTTTACTAACCTATAACATGGGAATAATAAAATCCACCTTGTTTGTACATAGTAAATAGCACAGGGCCTGGAATATTGGAAATGATCCTAAGTGTGAATTCCATCCCCTGAGTTTCAAGTTCAAGACAATAGTTTTGACTTGTTAGAGCCAGTAAGGCCCTGAAGACTGGAATTTAAGGGATGGGATCATTTCTATTTTGCTTAAGATGGAACAAAAATGTCCCCAAATGAGGATTAAGTGTAAGAAGGTAGCCAAGAATAAGGTATTGTAATAGAGTTTTACTGTAGTGTAGCCATTCCTTGGTGAAACCCTGAAAGAAGCTGAATTCCTCCTAATTATACAAATGGGGAAAGTGAAGCCCAGGGCGGGGTGAGTGGCCTAACCCAGATCATACAGCAGTCTGGTAAAAGCTGACATTCAAATATGGGTCCCTGGACCCCCAGGATATTGCCCTTCTATTAATCCATGTATGAGCTTCAAATTCCAGGCCAAATCAGAATGAAGACACAAGGAACAAGAGAGTGAGCTTCTTTCAAAGATCAGGGACCCTGTATCCTGTTCCTTTAGTGGGCCTCTTAAATTCAAGCTAGTTTCAATTTTTACTTTGCTTTCTGGCCAAAAGACTGGCCCACAATTCTCAGCCACTGAATGGCCCACCATTCCATTTGTAGTCACTTCCTAAGGCCCATCTTCACAGAGCGTTCTCTGACCCGTCAAGCGGACTGACACCAGCAGGATCTCTGAGGGTTCCAAGTTAATGCAGGTGCCCTTGCAACAGGGTCTCCATACTGTTTGTTGCATTCTGAGCCTAGCATGGTTGCACATCCCAGCACTATCTGCTTCTCATTAATCCCAGAAGAATCATGATTTAAAAAGTGAATGAGTCAGAAAATGAGAAGGAATATTACCTGAAGGGGGTGATAAACTTACGTATCTCCATCCAAATTTAGAGCAGAGATTCTTAACATTCTGAAGGATGCAAATTTCTTTGAAAATTATACAAAATGATGAATATTCTCCCCAGAAAAATGCACACATATACATAAAATTTTTGCCTATAATGCCAGAGAGTCCAGGAAACCCCAGGTAAGAACTCCAAATCTAGAGGCTCACAAGACATCAGAGCTGCAAGGTTTCCAAACATCAGCAAATCAGCCTCACCCCGAATTTCACAACTGGAAAACTGTCACCTAGAGCACCCTTGTCCCACACAAGGCCATGCAGCCCCCGAGAGACAGCTGAAGCCTGGAGCCAAGACCCATCGGAGCTCCTCCCACTTAATTCACCTCTCTTCCCCAGCCTCCCGCCTTCTCCATGATGCTGCTGCACAAATATTGACTTTGGTCTCTAGTCTTGTTTTTATCGCGTGTCACTGGAAGCTTCTGAAAATGTCTAGGTGCATCTCAAAGAAACAGAGCCTCCTCTAGCACTGAGCCACATCCAAGCCCCACCAGTTGCTGAGTGGGGTCCAGGTAGGCAAGCACAGCAGACTTGGTGGACTAATTTCCAGAGCTGTGGTCAACCATTAGTGGGGAAAGGCAGGCACTGCTGAGAAACTGCTAGTTCCCAGAGTGGAAGAGGAGGGGGTGGTGGGGGACCCACAAAGCAAGCTGGAGTGTGGGAGGTGGGGGGGGATTAACTCCTCTCCTGAGTGAGGAGTGGGTCTGAGATAGATGACCTGTAAATGCCAGCAGTCCGGGGCTAGGGGAGTGGGAGGCATATCAGAGGTCAATGTGTGCAGGGGATGGAGGGAGGCAGCTCTTCCTACCCAAGTGGTGGAGAGAGGCGCTTAAGCAGCCATCCTGGGAGGTCAGTACAGCTTGTGAGGACACAGTCTTTTCCCCTTCTGCTGTCTCCAAGAGCACTCAGGGTTGACTTCTTCCAGGTAGGGGAGCCAGAGCCCCTCCAGTCAAGCCCTCACCCCACCTCTAAAGCTCCCACCCATGCCCACCTCCCCATTTCACCTGCTGAATGCCCACCAGATATTGTGCATCCCTTAGACCAGTGGCTCTCACCCAGGGGTGGATTTCCCACACGCACACCCCCCAGGGAATGTCTGGCAATGTCTGAGGACTTTTGGGGTTGTCACAGTGGGAAGGAGGGTTTGGTTCCTATCTAATGGGAAAAGCCAAGGACGCCGCCAAACAGCCGATAGTGCATGAGACAGCTCCTTACAACTGTCATCCAGCCCAAAATGTCAATAGTGCCTAGACTGGGAGCAGTTGGAAGGCAGGACCATTCCTATTTTGTTTATTCTATCTACCCAGTGTAGTCTACACTACACTGCACAGCCCAACACAGAGGAGGTGCTTGATAAGTACCTGTTGAATGAGTAACAAGTAATGAATGAATAACAACCTGCCTAATGTGGCCTGAAGTTCAAAAATCCCCCAGGTCATCCTGTCCAGACTCAGGCACATTAGTCCTAAGGTCAGATCTCCATCTGTTCTAGCCCAGCCAGCCTCCAAATTGATTTCTCTTCCAAATACCCCACCAGCATGAAGGGTACTGCCCCCATGCCTGAGAAGGCCTGCCCTGATCTGGGTGGCCAGAAAGGGTATCCTCTTCTCCTAGGATGGGGCAGAGAGAAAGTGCGGGCTAAATTAGCACTAAAGATCATTTTAGCTCACCATCTAGCCAATTTTAGAGAGAGGAAACTGAGGCACACAGTGTGGAAGAGACCTGATAGACCTTATCCCTGAATATCCATAAAATTTTAAAAATAATTTCTTTATCTCTCTCTCTCTTCCTGTCTCTCTGTCCTTCTTTTTCTCTCTCCCACCTTATTTTGGTTTTTGGTTCACTTTTTTTATTGCTTCTGTGATAAACCTAACATGTGTTAAATGGCTCTGGAAACCATTTGAAATGCGACATACTCTTGTCCTTGAAGAGTTCATGCTTTGTTGGAAATGACAGGTTCAATAATAATAATAATAATAATAATAATAATAATAATAATAATAGAATTACTACCTGCCAGCATCATGCTAGGTGCTTTGAATATACAATTTCTAATGAACACAAGAATCCTTCAATGTAGGTAGCATTATCCATTTCAGAGATGAGAAGACTAAGGCACAGAGAAGTTAAGTAGTTTGCCCAACATCACGCAGCTAAACATGTAGGAGCCAGTATTAAAACCCATGCTTTTGGGACTCTAACCCCCACATGCTAATAGATGCACAATGCAATCCAGTGTCAGGGGACAAGGCTTCCACCAGCTTATGGAAGGCCATGAATGCTAGACTTAAAAGTTTAGATCTTACCCCGTGGGTAATTGGCATAAGCTTGTAAGTGAGGAAGTGACAAGGTTAGCAATTATGAGAACATGGCTCTCAGTGAACATGGTGGGAAACTGAAGTCAAGAAGACAAATTAGAAGGCTGAAGCAATAGTTCAGATAGGAGAGAAGCATCTGGAGTAAAGGAACAGTAGTGGGAGAAGAAGAAGGACAGGTTCACGAAACGTTTAGGCAGCAACACAAGCAGCATGTGGTCAGTCCAGGTATTTCCTGCCCTTAAGAGGCAGCAAATAATGTCAGTAACAATGTCTTTCCTTTTTAATGATAATCATCTGTTGCTGGTAGGGGAAGGAACATGAAAAAAAGAAAGAATTCTAGGCAGGGGTTTTGAAACAGGGAGAAAGTAGGAGTTAAATTTTCTTATTTAGAAGTTGGATGATAGCAGGGGAAGAGCTTCATGAGGACTGGGACTGTGTTTTTCTCTGTTTTTCTCTTCCCTGTGTCCCAGCTCCTGGAATAGCATCTGGAATATAAAAGACAATAAATACATGAATGAATGAATGAATGAATGAATGAATGAATGAGCTTCAATCCTCCTATCAGTTCTTATTGTACCTCACTGGACAAGTCATTTCCAAGTTGTCATCTGCAAAATAGGGCTGGCAATTAGATCTGCCTGCAGCACACAACCCTGAGGACAGTGAAAGTGAAGTATGGGACCTGGTGAGTAGGGCTGGACCTCAGCTTTCTTGAGGCCAGGCCAGGCCAGGTGGACTCGCTGGTAGTTCTGGAAGAGCTGTTGAGAAGTGTGAAGCTGGCTGCAGAGAACAGGGAGCAAGGAGCAGGGTGGGGAAGAGGCAGGAGGATGTGTGTGAGATGCATTGCATCTGGGACTGCTCGAGGAGGTAGGGAAGACCTTCCTCGGGAAGTAATCCCTGGCAAAGAAGGAGGTGTATCTGACTCCTGTCAGGGGGACCTCACTGCTGAGGTTCACTATTATCTCTAGTAGTATGGTTGGGTTGGATTTGGCAAGAGCTCAGGAATGAAATGGCTGGTCAGGGCTTGTGTTTCAGACGAGGAGGAACCTCATTCTTGGTGCTGGCCAGCTCCTTCAGCCCCTCCGAGCATGCTCAAACCCGGCCTTTCCCACAAGGCCTCCTTAGACCGCTCTGCTTAGTGCTACAGTGTGCCCCCTGCCCCCAGCTCTCCCCTACCCTGCTCTTTATATTTACTTCATAGCACTTACCACTTTCACTTTCCGGCATTCTTAAAAACTGACCCATGTGTTAGGTTGACAATTTGTCTCCCGTAACTAAAACAGAAGCTGCACGACCACAGGGATCTTTGTGAGTTTTCTTTGCTGTGTATCCCAATTGCCTAAAACTACTCAGCACATAGTAGGTTCTCAGTAAATATTTGTTGAATGAAAGATGGTCATGGGATTTTTCATAAGCTTATTGTATTGAACACACCGTGCTGACACTGGAAAGGACCTGAGAGACTATACTTTTTACCCACAGAGAAAGTAGGGCCAGAGAAGGGACATGGCCAAGGTCACACAGCAAGCTATTGGTTGAAACCAGGTTGGTCTCTTGAATTCCCACTTAATGTGCTCATTCAATGCACTGGATCCCAGACCCCGAGACAGGAGGACAGAGGGTCCTGCAGTCTCTGCCATTCCCCGAGAGACCTTGGGACACTCGAGAATGGGTCTTCTCTGAGAGCAGGAACAAGAGGTGGAGAGCTGTGCGAAGCGGATCTGTGGTGAGTGAGATCTGTGGTGAGATCTGCGGATCAGTGAGATCTGCGACCAGACTAATCCCAAAGGGCTGCTAGTTCAGAAACCATTTCCCTGATCTGATTCTTTCCTAGTTCCGATTTAGGACGTAGGTGTTTAATGTCTCATTGTCATCTCCAACTCAAAATGAACTTCTAGTCTCTCCCTTGACCCTGTGCCACCACCCCCAGCCTTCTGCATTCCCAGTCATGGCACCCCATGCACCCAGCTGCTCAGGCTATAAGCATATAGACATATCTTCCCATCTCTACTGCCTCTATCCTGGTCCAAACCATCCCATTCCCCACCCCCGTCTCTCTCCTGGACCCCTGCAGCCGTCTCCTGGCTGATCTACCTGCTTTTACTTCTGCTTCTTTATTTTTAGCACAGCAGTGACCTTTTAAAATTATATATATCAGACAGTCTCATTTTCCTGTTTAAAATTCTTCAGCAGCTTCCCATTCACTTAGAAAATCCAGAGTCCTTCAGGTGACCCAGAATAAGGCTCCATGTGATCTCACTCTTGCCTGTGTGCCAGCCCCTTTCCGACCCTCTCTCCCACCTGAGGACCCTTCCCACCCACCCTTCCTTCTTCATAGGTGCCACCTGCCCTGGCATACTCTCCTCAGGGAGGCCTGCCCACATCCCCTATCTGAAGCAGTACCCCCATCACCCTCTCTCACAAATCGTGTGCATTTTCATCCTACTCTAGTACAATCACAATTACATATTCATGTGGGTTTTTATTGCTTTGCTATCTGTCTCTACTTCTAGACTTAAGAAACATTGTCCTGGTTGGTTTTTTGTTTTGTTTTATTTTGTTACTTTTTTTTAACCACAGTATACCCTGAGCCTTCCAGAGAACTTAAACACAGCAGATGATCAACAAATATATATTGAATGGACAAATGATAGATACAACCATAGATACTCACATCAAATATTTTTTACTGCCTACAGAATAGAACTTTAAATTCCTTAATTTGGCATTCAAAGCCTTCACTGATCTATATGCAGCCTGCCCGTCAGCCCCAGCTTTCACGCTACCCTGAAGTGGCCTGGGCCCGTGGGCCCTTTTCTATCGCTTTTATGGCCCAGGGTCATATGTCCCCACCTCACTCCATGCTTCCCTGATGTCATCTCTCTTCCTCCCTCTTGTGATTGGTCCTTGACCTTCAGATCTTTGTTATACAGCCACTTTCATGAAGCCTTTCACAATTCCCGCAGTAGGAATTCAACTCTTACACATCCGCAGAGTTTAGTGTTTGCACATCTGATCACACTCCGGAGAGGAGTGACCATATGTCCAGTGGTGAAAGACGCTTAGGTTCACAAGCTATCTCTATCACTTTCAAGCCATAGGACTCAGGTCATTTAGGCCAATTTTCCTCTTTACGGTTTCCTCTTCTGCAAACTGTGTGTAGAATTACCCTTTGCCCTGGCAGGTCTGTGGTGGGGCTTGGCAAGGGTAGCTCCAGTGGACTGTGCTCGGGGGAAGCTCAAAAATAAAGAGTTGCTTTTGTGAAGGTGACCAGGGCAGCAGGCTGTCTGCTGACAGAGATGGGACATGCTAGTTTCCTCCTCTGGACTGTCAGCTGTCCTTGTCTTATTTCTCTGTCTCTAACCCCAATCCCTGTCACTGCACCTCCCGGTATACACATGGGAGGAGTCCAGTGAATATTTGAATGAATGAATGAATGAATGAATGAATGAATAAGAGTGAACAGTGCGTGCCTAAACCCTCCTTACCTGTTGAAGGGCCCCGAGACGTACTAGAACTCCTGACACTCGCCCTTTAGTTCAAACTGCTCTGGGCAAAAGTGGCCGAATCAGTCTGGGTTTTATCCCATCCTGGCCACGCTCCCCTGCTGCTCTGATTTGGGGCTTCTGATCCTTCTGCTCTCTTTTCCTGCTGTCTGCGAGAAACAGATCAATGAGTCCCATAAGAATATGCAGAAGGTGACTTTTCCAGTTTATGGGCCTTTCAGAGATTGTTGTTGACAATGCAAAGGTGGGAACTCTCACCACAGTGCTCCTCTCTCCGTTTGGCAACACGATGGGAAAGAGTCCAGCCAGTTATTGTCTTCTCCTTGCCTGTACCCTAAGTCCTCATCCAAAGACAGCTTGTTTCCATTGAAAATGTTCAGTCTGTCTCTCCCCCCCCCCCCCGCCCATGTTGTTTCTTGACTCACAGGCTCATGCAGCTGTAGCCTGGGGCAGGGCCCCCTGGGTTTGAGGAACCCCTGACATGGTCTGAGAGGGAAAGAGGGTGTCCCAGCAACTCCCACCTTTAAAACACCCTCTTTCGAGCATTGCTGGTCTAAAGCCATCAGCATCTCGGCAGGGGGACATTTTGCCTGACGCCTCCTGGCACAGCTAGAGTATTGCTGCCAAGGACTTCTTCAAGGATGGCTTTGAGTCTGACTGTCACTGTGGACCGAGGGGATGGGCTCAGGCTGCCCTGCCCCCACTCCTGCACTTGCTGCATCAGCACCCACTCACCACCCCCAGCAGGAGCCTGTGAGGCAGGCATTACTCTTACAGTCCTCAGGTGTGGGACCAGGCTCCGGAGATGGGCTGGCTTGCTCAAGACTGTTCTGGTGCTCTCCTGATACCAGCACAGTTCCCCCAGAGTCTCTAAAACAGTAGCCCCTCTCGTGCCTTCTATGGGTCCAAAATCTGGGCAAGGCCCTGTCAAGCGGTCCTGGCTTGCAGCCTTTGACGCCATGGCTGCAGCAGGAAGAGCAGCGTGTGAGGGCCCCATGGCTTGGTGGGAGTCTTTCGTTCCTCACGTCTCCACATAGCAGCAGGGCCTCCACCTGCAGCCCCTCCATGGGCTCAGCTGGGCTTCCCCCAGCATGGCGGCCTCAGGGCAGCCAGACTGCTTCCATGGAGCGGCATGACCCCAGCTGGAGTATTCTAGCAAATGAGGGGCAAGTGACAACTCCTTTGCTGACCTTGGAAGGCTGGCTGTGTCCCTCCAACCACTTCCTGTAGTTCTTGTAGTTACAAGTGAATCACAAGCCCACCCAGATTCAAAGAGAGGAGACACACCCAACACCTCTCCATAGAAAGGTGGTCAAGGTCATATTCTAGAATAACGTGGGAGATGTTTATGCAGATGTTGATGCATTTTCGGAAAATACAGGATGCCATATATAAAACATGGCAGGGCCAAGATTCCAAAACTTCTGCCATGCCTTTTGAGCCAGTCGACGGGGGCCTGTCCTTTCCCCTGCGGCCCCATCGTTCTTACTGTCAGCACACACAGTGATACGGTCTCCCCAAGCCAACTGGAACCTGGCTGGGTGAAAGCAGGAGACTAGGGCCTGCTGGTCAGAGAGGGCATGCCCAATGTCAGCCTGTGAACCTTTTAAAGAAGAGGACAGAGAAGGTCGGTCACATCCAGAGGAAGAAAGCAGGTGGCAGCCGGAGAGCACGGTGAGCCTGTGGCGCGTCTCACTGTCATAAGAAATTTGTCTAGTGTTTTTCCTTCTCCCACCAGGCACTGGCCTGGGATGACTCAGCCCTTGACAGAAAAGGTGTCTTCACACTGAGAAACAGCCCAGAATGGTGGAACATTCACTGCTCTGGAGTCAGACATCCCTGAATCAGAGTCCTGGCTATCTTTGCTGGCTAGGAAGCCTGGGATAAGTTCCTTAACCTCCCTGAGCCAAAGGAAACTTTAAATGCCTTCCTTTCTGGATTATTTGAAATGTATATGTAAGCAAAGTACGGGTGCCATGCCAGGAACATTGAAGGTGCTCCATAAATGCTCATTTTCATGGACTAGGCCGTGTCCAACCCCAGCTTGGGGCTGCCTTGAAGACAGTGATGAGAACTACTTTGACCATTCCGCAAATGTGAGTCCTGTTCCATGAGCCCTGACGGAGTGGTGGCTGAGACCCATTTCATGATGTGACAATGAAACTGAGGTGTCTGGGGACACAGAAGAAGTCAGCCCTGTATGGCATGCGCAGGGAGGAAGTGTGGCCTAGAAAGATGGAAAGGCATGTGTGAAGGCCCAGAAGTGAAAGAATTTTGGTTGCTGGAGTGTGAAAACCAAGAAAAGGAGGAGGCCACAAGCACAAAACTAAAAAAATTAAAAAATGCCGCATCCACCGGGGCCCGGTGATGAAGGACCTTGTACATCAAGTTCCACATTTTGAACTTTGAAGGCAACTGGGAGCCACTTGAGAGTTTTGCCTGGTTGGATGCAGTGGTTAGCTCCGCATTCTATAGCATACCCTCTGAACATTGTAGGAAGTGGAGTCAGGCAAGAATGCCTGTAGCAGGGAGGCCCATTAGGACAGGAGGACAGTAATCTAGGGGGAAGATGGTGCTGGCCGTTTCTAGAGGGATAGCAGGGGACTGGAGAGATGTGGACAAACTCAAGAAAGAGGAGGTTCCTTTGACAGTGACAGTTTGGATGTTCAGAGCTGAGGGATATGAGAGAAGAGAGAATACTTTAAATGGAGTCAGTTTAGAAAACATGGAAACATAGGGCCAGAGCACCAATCACAGCCCTGGGGAGAGGAGTATCATGGAAGGCTTTGCTAAAGGGGTATCGCCTAACTGGAGAATTGATGAGCAAAAATTAGTCAAGGAAGGTGGGGAGGAGGTACTTCAGGCAGAGAAGATAGCTCATGTGAAGGCCCAGGGATGTCAGCTATAACACACAGAGCAAATACTTTCTGTTGTTGAATAGATGAATGATCTGCTGATTCATACTAAAGTGCCAATGGTTGATATAGAACTGGCCCTTTCTCCTTCCCTGGGGAGTTTGTACTTTAATAGGTCATAAATCCTTGTTCTAAGGATTCATGATCAGTAGATTTCAAGGTGGAACAGGGACACTGTTTAGGGTGAGAGGGTTTACCGAAGTAGATGACTGATCCCTAAGGGTAAAACAGACCCTGGTCTACACACACCAAAGGTCTCTTGACCTTGGATCTTGCTTATCTGCCTCCACCTTGAGCCACCTGAAGCCAGATCATGGAAGCCCAGTGATTCCCAAAGGGACTCAGTATATTCTAGAAGCTAGGAACATAGCTTTGAGGTAAGAGTACCTAGAACTGTATCCTGGTTCCTCTCCCTCCTAGTCCTGTGACCCTGGGCTTTTATGTACCTCAATTTGCTCATCTCTAAAATGAGAAAATAATAGTATCTAAAATTTTGTGAAGATCAAAAAAGACAGGACCTACAAAAAGTTTAGAAGGGTGAGTGGTGTCACTGTTTCTGTTACCGCTCTTGTTATTACTAGCCCTCTTTTCGTTCTGTCCCTGTCTCCTTCCAAAGTTTCTCCTTGACGGACATGTTTGCAGATATGAAGCTCGGAAGGAACGTGGCGAGAACATTTTTGGATTATTATCGGCTGAACCCCCTGGTCGAGAAAGTAGCAATTCCTATGCCGAGACTGCGGTAAGTGACAGAGCAGAGCCGTATGGTTTAACTGGCTTTGTGTTCAGGGTCTTCTCTCTGGCCCTCAGTTTCCCTTCTGTGGTGGGGAAAGATAATCCCTGCCCACCAGCCTGTGGGGCAGAAGAGCTCCACAGCATGTTTTCTGACTATAAAGTATCATCAAAGCGTCAGATAGTGGGGAGGTGGTCACATTTCTGGGTCTCCCATGGGAGTCCACAGGGCTGCGAGGTGCTGGGGAACTGAGGGCAGTCCAAGCTAGTCTGGGTGTCTCCATTGGCTACTTCATCTGATAGCTCATCCTCTAGGATTCCTACTTCATCTAGGCTCATAAGGTCTCTGATACCTCCATTTTCTCATCTGTAAAGTGGGGACAATGGCACTCACCTAGAAAGTTATTATGAGATGTGTGTTAAAGCCCCCTGCACATTGTTAGACATACATGTATCCCCTTAAGACATGATAGTCCCCTTCCCTCAAGACGTGAAGGCTCAGGACTGGGGAGGATACAACCTTAAGAAATTTCACATCAGGTCTTCTGCTGGAGTCAGCTTTTTGGGCCATGAAAGAGAAGAAGGAATGAGTATCTATCCTTTCAGAGGGAATGAGTATCTATCCTTTCAGAGGGAATGAGTATCTATCCTTTCAGAGGGCTAGACCAGAGACAAAGTGCTCGGCATTCCCATGCCTCCTGGAAGTAAGTCCAGTGAGCATTTGGACAGTGACATCCAATGACACGTGGAACGTGCTGGCCCTGCCCTAACTCTTGCCCTCATTTCCTACTCTCTAGTGATCCAGCCTCCCTAAAGGACATAATGATGTCCAACTTCCTTCTGCCAAACAGTTCTTCCCTATGCCTTGCCCATGTGCTTTGCCGCCTCAGGGCCTTTGCACTAATGCACCTTCCTCCATACCCTGTTATTAACAATAACACTATTAATCACTGTTATTTACTGAGCAAAGTACTTTTTGTACATGTTCTTATTTATTCCTCATAGATATTATACTCCCCATATTACAAATGAAGTAAAGAAGCTCAGAAAGATAAAGAGAATTGCCTGTCAAAGAGATTTTGGCCGAGGCAGGATTTGATCCTAGGATTGTTTTATTCCAAAGCCAGACTGAAGTCCAGCTAAACTCTGTCTTAAGCAGGAAGCCTTTCTTGCTATCAGTCTGGGTTCAAATTCTGTCTCAGGCTTATGCTAACGGTGGGATCTTGGACAAGTTTCTTGGCTTCTTGAAACATTTACCTACCTATAAAGGGCATAATAACTAAAATCTCTAAAGATTTTAAAGATTAGGTACGAGCTTGGTCTAGTGTGTGACAATCAGTAGGTGTTCAATAACGTTTCCATCTCCTCTGGTCCCTGGGCTGCAATCCCAGATTTCCAACCAGCTCATTATGGTCTGGGGCAAGTCCCTGGACATCTCTGATTGAGCTAGATGATCTCTCAGAGCCACATTCCACCATGCTGTGAGACACACATCTCCACAGAGTTTACAGAATAATGTACTCTGACTCATACTCAGTCTCCTATTGTTCAACCATATGGGGTCTTTGTGACCACCCCCATTCCGGGTGGATTAAAAACACCTTCAGGGGCACCTGGGTGGCTCAGTGGTTAAGCGTCTGCCTTCAGCTCAGGTCATGATCCCAGAGTCCTGGGATCGAGCCTCACCTCAGGCTCCCTGTTCGACGGGAAGCCTGCTTCTCCCTCTCTCACTCCCCACTGCTTGTGTTCCCTCTATGGCTGTTTTTCTCTCTATCAAATAAATAAATAAAATCTTTAAAAAAGAAAAAAGAAAAAAAAACACCTTCAAGGAGGATCATGTCAGCTTCTTCTGTGTGCTTCCCAAGTGCCTAGACTGTACTGAACATGACATGCATACCTATCTTCCTTCCTTCCTTCCTTCCTTCCTTCCTTCCTTCCTTCCTTCCTTCCTTCACTTAGGAAAACCAGCACTTAAAGCCAAGCCCCTGGAGAGAGAGAGAGAGGTGCTTGTGCTAGGCTGAGTAAGTGATTAGGGCATGATCCTGCCTTTGAGGAGCTCATCTCTAGAGGAAAGTGCTCAGTTCATTCTTAGAAGTCATCCTTGATTGGTTAAAGTTCTTAAAAATGTAAAGCTTTATAATGCTCAAAAGAATTCTTAGAACCTCATTTACAAGTTAATTTGGGGATTGTCTCTCTCAGGTCCTCTGTCAACCTTGAATAAAATTACCTTGATCCTTCAGACTTTTTCCTAGCTTGTTGCACTATCAGTGAAATGGTGTAGACACTTAAGGAGACCAGCAATGGCCCAGGCCTCTCTTCCCAGCACAGATGAGTAAGTTGAGGCCCAGGAAGCACACAGCACTGGTCACAGCCAGGACTAGGGCACAAGCCCCACTATCCCCAGCCTGCTTTTCTCAGCATGAATTAGCAGAGTTCCTTCAGATGGACAGGAGGCAGGAAACTGAAACTGGGTAGAAAGGCTGCAGGGAGCTCTCAGGGCCCCTAGTGCTACTGTTCATGGGGCCTCATTGCCCTAACTCTTTAGAGCCTCTTTAGAAAAGAGCTGCAGAGCTCATTCCTCAAAGTGCACAGCCTTGAGGGTGTGGGGTAAATGCACCCATCCTTAAACGAAGAAAAACTGAACAAACTCCCTCTCCATCCCTACAACTCTGTATCACCCAACTGTAAATATCACTTAGCTTTCAGTCAGCAACTCTTGAAAAATGAATTCCCAGGAGGACACAAGGCTTTGATTCCCAGGAGGACATCCCCTTTGTTTGTATTATTTTCCACCCATCCATCAAATAATGTAAGTGAAAGAGTAGTTCTGGTTGTAAAGGAAAATTACATGTTTTGACTCAGAATTAATCTTTGTTTTCTCTCAACTTTGTGGATAATTATAATATGTCAGTTTTCACTAAGGTGCTGGCAGGAGCCTGTCAGGTGCTGGACTGCCCTTCAGGGAGGGTCCCTGGGGAGGCCCAGCAATGTGAGGCCAAGAGCACAATCTGGACCACAGTGACATGGCCACAGGGCTAAAGTTCAAAAAGTCCCATCAAGATAGATGAAAATTAGGAAAAATGAACAGGCAAGGTGAACCTCTCTGGGGAAGTAGAGTGTGAGCATGGAAGGTGGGCTGCTCTCTGAGTGTGAAGTGGGCTCAGACTCAGTTACGAGCTGGAAGGGCAGGCTTCGTGGTGGGGTTGTGATGTGTGTTTTGGAGGATGGGAACAATCATCTGCTGAACGCACAGGAGCCCACCATGTGCCAGGCCACATGCTGGGTGCTGGGGGACATAGACAGCCCCTGCCCATCAGGAGTCCAGAACAAGAGGAGAAAGTCACGTATATACACAAAGACAACAAACACTGCCAAGCAACATATGAAAGTGCTCAGCGACATATCAGATTATACTCTCTCTCAAAAACCTTCCATGGCTGCCCATTACCTTCAGAGTAATGTTCCAGTTCCTCTTCTTGGTATTCAGAGCTCTGGCCTCCATCTTGGACTTCATTTCCCAGCACACCCCTTCCCCTGTGAGCACCCTCTCCATCCCATCTGCTTTCTACAAATTTATACCTGTGCTTCAACTGAACAAGTCAACTATTTCCATGTCTCTATGTCTTTGTTCATCCTTTTTTTTCTCTTCCTGGAATGTTCTCCCATTTTGACTCTAGATGGTAAATTCCTATGTACTTTTCAAAGCCCAGTCTTAACATCACACCTCTCTGCTTTACTGTCTCTGTTCTCCACCTCAGATAGAGCTATTTCCTCTCTGCTGGATTCCTAACTTCATTTTGCACACACCTGTAGCATTGTACATCCCATAGAATATTGTCATGGCATTTTTGCACACCTGGCCTCTCCAATGGACAGATTGCTCCTTAAGAAGCTATCTGGGTCACTCTTGGATCTTTAGTGCACAATGCACAACCTGGCAGGAAGTAAATCCTAAATAAGCCCCGAATGTATGAATTATAGAATGATAGAACTGAAGAAGCCCCTAAGAGTTCTTGACTTCAACCCCTTCATGTTTTAGAAAAGAAAAGTGAGACCCAACTAGAAGTTCCCCTCCCACACCACCTGGCCAACATTTGGCAGCCAGCAAGAAGGCTTCAGGGAGGAAGTGGAATTTGAACTTGGTTTTAAAGGACGTGTAGAACTTAGATGGATGAAATAGAAAAAGGGCAAAGGATGTTTCATATTGGGTATAGGATGGAAGGTAGGAAGTGAGGCTGGAAAAGGCGGTCCAAGGCAATGAGAAGACCAGGATGTTTACCACAATGGAGACAGTAAGGACAAGACCAAAAGTTCATTTCCATCACTTCTATTCATCAGTCATTCCTCAAGCACTTACTCCATGCCAGGCCTGAGTTTTGCTCAGGAATTATAGATGGGTTAAATTCACATTCTCCTGAGAAAAACAAATATACAAAGGACTACCTAGAAAATGGTTTACTGAGGGCAAGATACAAAGTACTGTGGAGGTCTTGAGAAGGGAGAAGCTTATTTTCTGGGAAGTCTGCTTCCCAAGTGAGCCTGGAGAGGTGAGGAAAGGCATCATAGGAAGAGGAGCAGAAGCTCAGGTATATGGAATATTTGCCTTCCAGTGCCTTCTCTCTCTTTGCCCCTATCTTTAGTTACAGAGGCTCTTTGCCAATCAGTCATACATGCACATGCCCCCTGGCCACTGCACACTTTCTGCCGTGCCCCCATCTACCCAGGGCTGCCCCCACCTGTGCTTGTACCTGAGCTTACCACTCTAGGGGAAGTACACCTTCCTTTTCCCCCATGAAAACATAGCCATCTGATTTCCCATGCTCCCTTTGGGTGTTAAGAACTACACCCCTCAGTGACATATAAATGGTACCCTGTAATTTGCAAAGCTTTCCCTCAATCCCCATTTACCAGAGCTGATGAGGCAGGAAGGACATGGGCTTTTGTGTGCTCTAGACTATCGATGGGTACCAAGGTCTAGATATATCTCACCCATGCTAGAAAACCTTGCCACGTTAGCCAGGTCCCTCGGTAAGGGTGGCATTTTGGGCAGTGAGGCTTCCTGGTGGGGGAGATACATTAGGGCAAGGTGTCCCTTTTGTGTGCCATCACCTGTTACATTTTTACCTTATTCATGACTCATCAACAATAAAGGAAAATGGGTACTCCAAAGTCAGAGCATGATGGGCTATAAGAATTTGCTTCTTCAGTCCTAATTCAAAAAACCCAAGAGAGATTCCATATTTATGGTGTTTGCCACTTTCTATCATGCTTTGTAATTCTTTATTATTTTGTGTGTTGTGTTGTGCAACTGTCTCCTCTACAAAACTTTAAGGACAGCATCAATGTCTGACTCATCTTTGTCATGCCCAGGGACCATGGTATCCTGCTTAACATCTAACACCATGCCTTTGTAAGTCCCAGCAGGCAAGGGAGGGCATTAAGTGCCTTTGCTCATATTATTTCATTTAACCTCACAACACCTCTGCAAGATTGGAATATTTTATCCCCATTTTGCAAATACAGCCCAGAAAAGTTAAATAACTTTCCCAAGATCACAACCCTCACCATAGCCAACCCAATAATTCAGGTGAGTTCTTTCTGGCTCTAAAGCCCACTCTTTCTACTGCAAATGAATCTTAGTCCATCACATGAATGAATGGTACATCAACTTATCAGTCAACAACATAACAAACTAACAAGACCCTATATGAGGGAAAATGCAAAAATGGATAAGACTTAGTCCCAGTCCATAAGGAGCTCACAGTGTATGTGTGAGCCAAACAGAGAGAGGCAGTTACTGAAGAGGAGGGTAAAGGGCATGGCATTGGGTGCTGACTTCTGTGACTCAGAGATGAGCCAGACATATCTCTGCCTTCCAAGGTCACCCAAGCTCACAGCAGAAACAGACCCCCTGTGAAATGCCATACTTGGGCTATTCTGAGGAATATAAGGGCAAGTCTGGAGCCCATGATGGTTATGAAGATGATGGGGTCCCAGGCTCACCCAGGATATAGGTCTTCTATGTGTCCATCCTCATCCCTTGTGAATTGGAGAAGATGGGTCAGAATCAAGGTGGAAATGTGGAAGAGTTGGAGCTATAGTCACTTAGGTTTTCTCCAGAAACAGAATGATACAGAGTATCCATCCACCCATCTAGCAGCCATTCCCTGGGCCACGAGGCCTACTTTGGACCAGTCCTTATGCTGGGTTCCTGGGACGCAGAGAGAGGAAGACTGCTCCTGGGCTGTTGCAGTCCAGTGTGGGAGATACACGTGGACAGAAATGATTTCAACTGGTGTGTACATGTGCTCTTTCTTCTCTCTTTCTGTTATCCCCCCTTTGCAGGAAAGAAAAACCCCCTCCCTACAAGCACCCACTCCTGCGGGGCCCAGCCAGCAACCGCCCCAACGGCAAAGGGGACAAGAAGAGCTCTGCGAACCACAAAGACCCTTCAAACTCTTTTTAAGGACATGGAGTCCAGGGAGGTCTTGTGGAGGCAGGAGCATGCGTTTTCTGCTGGGGCATGAAATTAATCACCCTTCTCTAGTTTTTAAGATCAAGGGTGTGGAGTAGTGAATAATCTAGTGAAAGGGAAGGAAAAAATGAGAAACCTCACCATCAATTTTCCCTTTTACCAATGGAAAATCAATTGTGGGACTTCAGTTCAAGGCTCAGGAACAAGATAGGGGGCTCAAACCAAGTGAGTACAGATGCTATTTCCCAGAGCATAGAGATCCTCACAGGAAGAGGAAAAACTACATGTCCCTTTCGAAAGGTTTGACACATCTCAGGTCAGTGTTTTTGAAGCTCTATCACCTTCTAAAGTTGTATAGCGACCACAGGTGGTTACCTTCTAGGCTGGGTGATGGTTGTCCACAGTTCTAGAAGTGCACCGTCCATACTTGCTTATCCAAAACAACATCAATGACACCTACAACCCAAAGACAAATGTGCTGTTGGGAACAAAAGGACAGAATTTTTGAAATCACAATGGTCCGAGGCACACTGTCACTGTGTCTCTGAGCTGCATGCATTCTCCAGTGACTTGGGTAGTCGAATTAAAACTTTAGCTCCAAAGACAAAACGCATGGGTCAGTCATTCCAAGAGGTCCGTCATGGTTCAGATCTCCAGATCCTGGTACCAGGAACCAAATTGTGAGGAGGTGGGTATAGATACTTTGCAATGGGGGAAGGCTGACTACCAGGTGAGCAAAATGCAGAAGACAGGAAAATACCAGCCCCCACCCCAAGGCAGAGGGCTGATAAAACAAAACAGCAGCAGTAGCAATTCCCAAGGGGTGTGGGGAGCTAAATATTGTACATTTTTCTAAAGAGTAAAGTGCCTTTGTATGATGAATGGGTCCGGAGGAGTCTGCTCCCTTCCTGTCTGTGAAGCAGGCAGGCTGAGTCACCGTGACAGCCTGCTAATTAAAATGACCTCCCGGAAATGAGGATTCGGAGATCAGGAGAGGAAGGGAGGCTCAGGGGAGATAGGGTCTTTAGCACAAAGCTCCAGTTAAGCATTCTTTTGTGTTGGGATGGGGGATTTTTGAAGTTTGTTGCAAAAATTGAGAGCAAAGCCTCTTTTCCCTTTGCTTATTGGTTTTCAGAAATGATAACAAAGAACCATATGTTAGTTGGCTACAAATGTTGTATACAGCTTCTCCTCTGGGTTCTTGTTGCCCAGATGAACACAAATAAAGTGGTTTATGCATCTCTTCAGTTCCTCTGAACATTCTTGGCGCCTTTCCCTTAGGTCTTCCACTCCCACAGGAACCAATTTTGGTTTGACTCGCACTTTGCTGTCAGAGACTGTCATCAGGGATGAGGAAGAACAGTCAAGACCCGACTTTCCAGCAGTGTTCCTATGTCAGGGTCCTGGGGAGCTGAGCTGAGTATAACCAGCTCAATATGAGCCCAGAGCGTGGCAGGTCATTCAGAAATGATAGCATCGCTTGAGACAGTATGGAGAGAGGCAGACCGCATAAATCAGGCACGGCGACTGTCCAGGTCTAGCTTCCCTGATCAGACCATTTCCATAATGTTGGGACCGTATTTAGGCCCCACTGTAAGAACTGCATTGATTAATTGGATCAAGGCCTCACAAGTCCCAGGTATGCCAGTGGTTTAAAACCAAGAACTTAGAGCTAGGTACCTCTGGCTTCTTACTCTGCATTCAGACCCTGGTTCTGTCTTTTAATATCTGTGTGATATATAACTTGGGCAAGTTATTTAACCTCCGTTTCCTCCTGGAAGATGGTGGTAGTGATACCTGCCTCCTTACAGTTGTGATGTAGGTCTGGGAAATGTCAGCAAGGGTGCTCAGTAAAAGTTAGCTGTGTTATTTAGGATGTGATCAACATGGTAAGGTACCTGCAGATCATTTCCCACTGGAAATGGATGAGGAGATGTGCTGTTTATTCCTGAGATGAAAAATAAGAGGGAGTAGGGGTAGAAAAGTGAGATCACAATCTCTAAAAAAGTAAAAAGAACATCTTGGACATTATTTTGTCCAAAAGAAGAAAACCATGAAGTCTGGAGTGATTAACATTTGTTGGCCCTCCATTCATTCATCTGCCAAGTAGTCACTGGGCATTTGCTGTGTGCCAGGCATGATGCTAGATGCCTTTGCATCTTCTGCCTTATCTGATATCCCCAACAGTCCCTTGAGGTATCATTTTCTATTTTTCCCAGGTGACAAAACTGAGACTCCTAAAAGTAAAATCCTTTGTTTGCATTTATCTGGCTGATGAGAATCTGGATTCAAACCCTTTCCACTACTCTACATGGGCACTCTCCACAGGTCTCTAGGGAAAATCAGGTCCAAACAGGAGAACAGGTGGAAGCAGAACAAGTAACCCATGACATCACCTAGATGTGGTGGGGAATGGGGAGAGAGGCAGGGAGCATAGAAGTTTCCAGATTGGGTGTGTAAGTAAGGATTTCAGGACTTTTTTGCACCTGTAGCTAAAACCCTATCTTTTTCCTAATTCTCACTCCCACACACCTGTCTGAGTTCCTGCTGGGCACACTAACAGGGTAGGGTTTGGGCAAGTGGTCCATTTATCACTCCACATGCAGAGGCTTCTCTATCTCCCAGCGCCCCTGGAAGCTCAGCAAGGTAGTCATTGCAGGGCCCATCCTGGCGCCCTCTGGTTTACTGACCCCATGCAGATAGTCTAGTTCAGGTGCTGTCAGCTCCCTCCTTCTGGAGTGTGTGAGCTGAGACCACTGTGTCCCCCAATTGTAGTTCAGGAGTCATCCCCTGAGTCTTGTCTCCTGAGCATTTGAAAGGCACCAGCTCAGCCACAAGGGCCCCAGGGCAGACAGAGTAGGAGAGACATTATAACGTAATCACAGCCTGGGTTTAAAAACTCAGACAAACTGAAATATGGACCCCAGCTGTTCCATCAACTAGTTGTATGGCTTTGGGCAAAAAATTTGACCTCTTTAAGCCTTGGGATTCTCATCTGTAAAACGGGAATGAAAACCTGCCTTCCATAGTTATTGTGAGGATGAATAGAATAAAATCTATGTACAACAGAGTGCCTATAGTTAATAACATATTGTGCACTCAGACATTTGTTAAGACAGTAGATCTCATGTTAAGTTCTTATAATGCAAACAACAAAAACAGAGAAAACAGCAACAACAAAGAGACACAAGGAAGCGTTTGGAGGTTGATGAAGATGTCTATTACCTTGATTGTGGGTCATTTCGCAGGTGTTTGCATATGTACAAACTCATCAAATCATATACGTTAAATATGTGCAGTTTTTGTGTATCAATTAAACCTCAATGAAAGCTGTCTAAAAAATATAATAACATCTATAAAATACGTGGCAGAGAGTGGAACTCTTTCCTCAAATCACCCCACCCCTGTTCACTTCTCACTTGCTCACTAGGGTTGAAAATCCTTTTTCTTGGAGCCAAAATTCTGTTTATGTTCCGATGAAGTACAGGCAGGAGTATGAAGTCTTCCTGAGTAGAGGACAGGGATGAGAGAAGTGTCCAGAAAAGTGACAGTCACACAGAGGGATCAATGTCAGGCCAGGAACCTAGGTCTTATTCATCACTGCGGCTTTAGAGTGAGCACAGATCACAGATTGTGCAGCTGAGCCTGTGCTCACCGAATGTGGAATGAACAGGTGTTGGCAGTGGGGTAGCAGAGACCTGAGCCTGTGATGGAGAGGAGAGAGGCTTTGTAAGTTGGAGTTCTGCACAAGGGAGAAGATAGTGTTGGACTCAATGGTCACCCAGCCTGAACTGAGGCAGAATTGACAAGACTAAAAACAGAAGGGGGTATAGGTTCTGCATGATGTCTTGTTTCATTAAAATAACAAAGGAGTTTTAACAGGCTTTCTAAGAGGCTCTTTCTGTCCATCTTGTCCTTCTTGGGCATGGTCTCTGAAGTTCCATGTGCTGCGCTGGCTGCAAGCAGACCTCCCAAGCTGTCTCCCCTCTGTCAGCCCCTCCCACTCTCACCAGACTCCGGGCACGTGCTGGACAGGGCTTGCTTTCCCAGCTGGCAGATGAAGAAACTGAGAGCAGTGCAGTCAAGCCTGTTGCCTGTGGTCCACAGCTGGGAAATCACTAGGACCAGGGATAGGCACAAGCCCGCCTCTGCACATCCTACTGCCTTTTGGTTCAACCCAAACCTCAGGACTAAGCCTGACCAGTTCAGAAAGTCATCCTTGTGACACCTCTTAGAGCTCTTTGATGCTCACAGTTTGCTTGTCCCCAAAGACCTGGGATCTAATTTTGGCTGACCTTATGTCAATCTTAAATTCAAATCTGCTTCTCTCCCTGGCATCAGCTGTCTGGGTTAATGTCTCCTTTTTCCACTTAGTGCCTGGAATGGAAGCCTTGTCTTTGCGTTAACTCCCTTCTTTTCCTCACCCCGCAAGGCCAGCCAGTTCCCCAGGCCCACTGCTTCTGCCACCACGATGTGTGTGCCCGCAAGCAGTGTAATGGAGTGACTTTGGGGTCCCTAGACTTGAGATTCCATTTCAACTCGACCACTGGCATTTTGATCGTGTGACTCATTTAAAGCAGTTTCCTTTTGTCATTAAAATGGAGAAATGATACTTCTGACAGGACTGTTGTGCATCTCCCTTCCTCCCGCCTTTCCATGCACTCTGCCATCCTGTCCTACCTGGATTGCTGTAACAGCCCTTCCCTCCCCTCCCTCCTCCAGATGCTGTCCTGCAGCCACTCACTCTCTCTCCAGGGGTGTTACAAGATCTCTATAAAACATGACCCCCCACCTTATGGCACCTCCTTCAAATCAATTGTCTACATCAGGAGTCTGGATGTCACCCCACTTTTGTGACTTTCATACCTCCCTTCTGATCAGTTGCCACATCCTGATGGTTCTGCCTGCTCAGCGTCTCAGCTCTATCCATCATCTCTGCTCCCCTTAACTACAGAAAATTCATCACATTGTTTAGGACTTAGCTGGGACACCACAGCTCCAGATCAGCCCCTCGCCCCCAACCCAGCTCATGAGTTGTAATTAGCTGCTTCCTTTTCTTGTGTCCCACAGCCCATATGTATCTATTCCTCAGCTCCTTCACTCCCATGAGAGTCATCTCCCCCAATATCATTTCATTGCTCTGAGAGCAGAGATTGAGTTTGACTCATCTCTGTACCCCCCGTGACACCTACCGCACCTCTAGACATGTCAGAGGCGTGCAGTCACAAGGGACACAAGAAAGAGTGAATCTCAAATCCAGAACACCATCCTGAGCTTATCCTAAGAGCTGGGCCCTCATTCCAGACTCCTCTTCCCAAAACCCTGAGCTCTCAGAGACATTCTACTGCTCAGGCTTCTTCTGTGGGCTCCCCTTCCGGGCAGAATGACCTTCCAGCTCTGCACAAAGGGCGGCGTGGTCCACTCAGCCTGGGACTTGGAGTCCCTGCTAGTGTCCAAGGCCACATTCTCTGTGGGGAGATGGAGGAGATAGATTTACTTCATCTCTAGTCCCCTCTTGAAGGCCATTCTTTTTGGGAGCTCAGGGAATTAAGTCATTTTTCTTCTAACAGGGAGGAGCCTAGATGTCACCAGACTCCAGGGCTGGCCTTCCTTCCATTTTCCCTCCTACCTTTTTGTGGGCTGTCCTCAGACTGACAAGACCACTTGTATAAAATGTGGGTTTATAAAAAGCCTCTGGGAGCTCCCTGCTTCATTTCTGTTCCTGTTATGGCCTTCTTTGCCCCATTCGTCTGAGCCTGGCTCTAGCATCATCTGTCGCAGGAGGCCCCCGCGCACCCTCCAGGCTGCGGGCTCTGTCTTCACAGGGGAGCTGGAGTTCTCCTCGGGCTGCTGACAGCAGGAGAGAGGTGTTGCCAGGAGGGCAGGCTGGGCTGATACAGAGGCAGCCTAGTGCCTCTGTTAACACACCCGGCCCTATGCCTGCACCAGCTACGGGGAGCTTTCCTACTAAATATCCCAAAGGTGTCCTCTGACCCCACCCCAGCCTGCTTCCCACCCCCAGGATTTAAAGTGTAAAGTCAGAAGGATTTAAAGACAAGGCCATTGGAAACTGCTGCCGGCTCTGATCCTGCCGGGCTGTGCGACATTACATAAGTCTTCTTCCCCGTCTTCAGTTAGCCCAGAGCTTCAACTGGTTTCAGTTTCATATTCTTCAATATGGGGCATAATCCTTAACCATGCTGCTCTGGAGTGCTGTGAGGATCCAGAAAGGATGAGTGGGAAAGGTCAGTGTTGTGAAAAAATATTTCCTCCTTTTTTTTTTTTTCTCCTTCTGAGAAGGGAAGAACCCTCATAAAGGTTACTACTTGGTCCATGCCTTGCCTTTGACCTGGATCGTCCTGTCACTCATTCATCCAACAAACTTGATTAAACGTCTTATGTTTGCCAGTCACTTCCCATTCCTCTCTGCTGCTTCAAGACCCCTCCTCCAGGAAGTCTTCCCTGATCTTCCAACCCTCATAGACAACTCTCCCTCTGAGCTTCTAGAGAACGATTGTGTAAAAGCTCCTTTGGCACTTAGCAATAGCTTCATATCTCACTTTTTTGTGTGCAGCAGCTCTATCTTCCCAGCTCAACTCGGCATTATTCTTGGGGTCTTATTGCTCAGGTCCCAGGGCCCCACATGAGGCCAAGTGGAGAGTAGTAACCCTCACTGACAGTTTGCAGTATTGCTGCTGCTGAGAATGCAGATGAGGTGACTGCTCTGAGCAAAGCGGTTCTATAAGGCTGCACCCGCCCTCCTGCCCTCCCTCCAGAAGTTCGTAAATTAAGGGCCACCCCTAACATTTCCGGGCAAAGTGGAGCAAACCTAACTTACAGGCCCTCAGAAGAAACTATCGGACTTTAAGAGCATCCATGGGAAAGAAAAAAAAAGGAGAGAAATGTGGAGGGACTGGGAGAGGTGAAAGAGCGAAGGTGATTATGAAGGATTTGAGTGTGTGTGTGTGTGTGTACACTACTCTATTTGCACTATATATATTTGTATATTTGTGTGTATGTTTTGTCATTGTGAATGTGTGTGTATTTTACTGAGTATAAGTGACATATCATTGCAGATTCTCAGCACGTTTTTATATCAACTCCTACTCAAGGGTCCTGGGTTAAGTTTCTGTTTGAAATTCTATCTAATCTCTCAACATTTCATTCATATTAATGGGTTCCCCCTCTGCCCAACCTCCCTGGGACTGCGCCCAGCAGGATGTCAAGGCTACCTTTCCTTCCCAATCCCAGTGAAGGCTGACTTGGATCCCAGCCAGGCCAGTCCCTGGGGTGGGAGGCTTGCCAAGAGCCCCTTTCCTGACCCCTGCGGCGGATGAGCTCGTGTTTAGGTCTCTTTCCTGTGTCTCAGCCTTTGTGTTCCTGTTTCTCTCTCTTTCTCCTTCTTCAGTCCTGCCTCGATGAAATGTAAACACAACAATGCTACCCTGGTGTGGTGTGGTGTTATGAAGGGAGAGGCTGCTCCCATCGCCCCCTACCCCAGCTCCTCTCCAGATTGCTGGATGCCATGACTCTGGAATGCTCGTTTCTGTTCAATCATAGAAACACTTGCAGAAAGCCTGCTGGAAGCCGAGCTGAGTACTGGGTGGTGGTCGGAATGGAGGGTGCACCATTATAAAATAAATACTTTATGACTCTTGCCTATAGAGCTGCTCTAGGGGGCTGGATGCTTTGACTTTGTGGAGATGGAATACACAGGATGGGGACTTGCCCACATTAAGCCTTGGTCATCACGCATGCCTGCGTTCATTCTTTGCTACGTTTAACATTTATTCATTCATTCTTTTGTCCATGCATTCATTCATCCTTAGGCAGGCTAAGTGGTTTCTCAGAAAGAGTATTAACCCAGAAGCCTGGATTCAAGCCCGAGTAGGCTGCTATCATCTTTCCTCTCTGAGCCTCATTCTGACCTGCAGGATGGAATTAAAGAATGATTGCTGCTCCTGAGTCACAGGATTACTCTCAGGAACTTCAGGGGAAATGGCTGTAGTGGGGAGAAGGCACGGATGGCCTCTGTGTGCATCCATTCTACAAACATACCATACAGGAGGGGAAGAGGGCAAGGGACAGGGACTTTGAAATGTTCCATCTGATAGAGGCAGAACTAGAAAGAAAAACGTCTAATCCCAGCCCACTAACATTAACACAACTTTAGAAAAGTCACTCTCTCTCTCTAAGCCTCAGTTTGCCCATCTATAAAATGAGCCTGTTGAAGTAGGTGTTCACTGAGGAATTTTGCCATTTGGGGGTTCTAGGAACTCCCTGTCTAGTCCCATTGCCTACCCTGAAAGATGGTCTCACAGTGACCTTTAAAAGCATGTCAGGTTACTAGCCCTAAAGCTATAGGCAGGATGTCTACATAGTATTTTTTCATACTTGGTTCAGTGGCATGATGGTGATGCCAGCCCCCCCAAAGATTCTCTCTGTCCTCAGACCTGATGCCGAACCAGACCCCTCTGGAGAGATGAGGCCAGCGGGTGACACGGCAAACCTCGTATACAGAAGGTGCAGTGCTGCGGACCTAATTAACATCACAGTGTAATAGAGACACCATGGAGAATGCTTGAGCTGCCAGACAGAATAAATAAAGCAATAATGCTTTATCTTAAGTCTTGGTTAACAGTGAGTAATAAATAGACGTGTGCATTATTTACTAGGCTCCACTGCACAGACCCGCTGTGGCTGCCCTAGACCCATGAGACAAGGGTCTGGAGAACTGGGACTCTGACTGGGTGCTGTAATAAACTTGTGTAGAGAGGTGGGCATGAAGGTGAAGACTGTGGTGTCTGACAGATCCAGTTGAGATCAGCTGTGCCACCTGTGACCTTGAGCCCCCTCTACGAACTTGGGTTTCTTCACTTACAAGACTAATTAATGCCTGGATCATAGGAGACTTATGAAGAATAACCAGCATGATGGAAACAAAGTCCCTAATAAATGGAAGTGTCTCTTTGAGGGTAGCTATTATTATGAGCCACATTCACATTACTCTTATGCTCAGTCTTTATAAGGTAGTCAGCCAAGTGACCACCCTGGCACACATACTTGGAGGCTATGATCCCTCATTCTAAGTGGAGAATGTGGTAACAGGGTCTTTCTTCATCAGCAGCAGGTGGTCATTTGTCCACCTCTAACAGTGTCCTCCTCCCCTCTCATTGTATCATCATTCATTCATCCATTCATTCATTCATTCATTTATAATGCCTGCCATGATATCTTAGTTTGGGTTCTTCCAAAAGCAGAGACTGGGACAAGCAACTGAGAGCAAGTAGTTTATTTGCTAGGAGATACATGAAAGCAGAAGTAAAGGAAGAGGAAAAGTGTGACAGAACAGGGAGAAAACCTAATAAAGGATGTGTTAATAAAGCTCATTACCATTGAGGGGTAAAGGGGACTCAGTCCCTCTAGGGACTTTCTCAGAAATGGTATAAAATCACTCCCCAAAGTTGTCTCCCCAAAGGACAGGGAAACAGTTGAGGGCTGCCTTCCTGGGTGCAGATTTCCCTTCATTTCTGTGTTGTTCCTCTGCAAGACTGATTTAAGGCAGCCAAGGTCCAGCTGGATCAGACACTGGCCAAGTACATGGAACTCTGTGCTATGGCTGCACTGAAATCAGGTGGGCTGAGGAGACATGGGGCAAGAAGCACAAACATCTGCCACACATGGGCACAGGAGAGCCAAGTGAGGCATGAGAGCCTGGTCTTTGCTATCTCATGTCTAGGAAGTTCAATGTCTGAGTTAACTCTACATCCCAAGAATCTAGCACAGTGCCTGCACAGAGTTGCATACCCAGTGAGTATTTGCTGAGTGGAAAGATGGAAGGATAGATGGATGTTTGAATGGACATATGGATGGTGGATCAAATTTTTTCCTTTGGAAGAGTAATTTCTGCCTACAAATGTGTGGGGTAAACTAAGGTTGTGGGAGGTTGGTTGCAGATGGAGTTTGATAAACAAAGGTGCTCAAAATGGGGCAAGGGCAGGTAAGGCAAGGAGTCCTCAGAAGAAATTAATCCAGAGCTCGCTCAAGCAAAGTGGGGCCGAACAAGTCATTGATATTGGCCTATTCACAGAATTGCCCTAATCTGGTACTTCAGCTTGAAATCCACACCACAAATGGAAGCCAGAAGAAGAGCTGAACTGAAATTGTGAAGAAAAATAGTCTCAGAGCAGGATCAAAATGGAGAGAGCCCGGGAAGACCCAGTAGCCTGAAGATTTGACTCAAAGGACCTCAGATTTAAACACCCCTTAGGCCTTTGTGAAGCTTTGCCCTTACTAATTGTCCATGTTGCTATTGCATGAAAACTGAATTTCCTGTTAATGCCTAGTGCCTTTGAACAACAAAAGCTAAGTGTTTGAGATTTTATACATATTTTGTTTTTAGGCATTTTTTTAATTAGAGTTGAAATCTTGAAGTTAAAATCAATTCCTATAAATAACATTTCCTTTTTCCTGATAATATTTTTTTCTTAGAAAATTCTGAAATTTGAAAAATAGGAAAAAGCATAAAGAAAATAACTCACCACTACCAGGAGATAAATAACTTTTAATACGTTTTAAACAAAATAAGATAATTTTATATATACAGTTTTAGATATTTTCCCCCTACTGAGATTTCTAGCTGGATTATGTGACATATAATTTTCATGTACAACTCTCCATATTTTGAATATTCTTTGAAAACATTCATTTTTACCAATTATGTAATATCCTACCATTCAGATAAAACCTAATTTACTAACCCATTTGCTCCTTGTTGGACATTTTTGTCACTTCCCATTTTTCTGTTGTTCTAAATTTTGAACAGAACTGTATAAACCCTTCATAGGTAATAAGTCCTTTAAACTTTCCTATAAGCCTGTGAGGTAGGTGAGTAATATATGGATTACAGGTTAGGCAACGGAGGCTTCCAGAGGAGTTCAGTGATCTGTCAAAGGTCATTCTCTTGATTCAGGTTCCCCAGAAACAGACCCTCAGGATTAGAGATAAGGATGTAAGTGCAAGGGATTTATTTAATAAGCGCTCTCAAGGTAAAAGTAGGGAAATGGGAAAACGAGATGAGGAGAGCAGGACAGCCAATGAAATGTTTGTTATCAAGCAAGTTGCCACTGTGGGCAATGAGAGCTTCATGGTGCTGGGGCGGGGGCGGGGGGGGGGGACCTTGAGAAGCCAATGTACTCATGTCTCTGAATTCTCCCACACAAGGGATGAGGAGCTGGGTATTTCCCCCAAATCCAGTCTTGGTTGAGATGGCTCCCAAGAAACCCTGTCACTTCTGAGCTGCTGTTAGGGGAAGGAGCAAAGCAGGCTCTGGGGGTCACAGAAATGCAGGTGCCCTGGGTCACAAGTTAGGCGGTGTTCCCTGCAGCAATGATGGAGAGGGGATCAGGGTGGACACTGAGCCTCCAAAGCCAGTCACACAGTTGTAACTGTCAGAACTGGGGTTTGAATGCAGGTATGCCTAATTCTGGAGCCATTACCTTTAATGAGTTGGCTTTGCAGAGAAACAAAAACTCCCTGTGACCTTGAGTTTGTCACTTTATCTCTCTGAGCTCCAGGTTCTGACTCAAAGCACTGTCATGAGATGACAGCCTGGATGTCACAGCACTTTGATTACCCACAAGGCCATTGTTGGCTCAGCATTACTGACCATTCCCATAAGGTGGGTAGGAATCATATCAGGCAGACATTGAGTGCTTTCCTGAGGATGGCTAATGAAAAGAAATTAATAGAAGATGGGCCAGTTCCCTGAGTGTATTAGATACATAGTTTTCTAGATTAACAGCATAGTATGCAATGTACATGTGGCTCATTGAAGTACGATATATGTCTCTGATGAACAGCAGAGTGTTCCATGGTTCCACCAAGAGGGAGACAAATATGCAATCGCTCATCTCTATGCACTGACAGTCTTCAGGTCTGAAGTGTCCCAGGAGGGAGTTTAATTGCTCCATAAGCTTCTAACTCAAGGGCTCCTCAATGCTAAGCTCCTGGCAGGCTGCATTAAAGCAAAAATGACAAAGATACCAGTTGACATATTTATTAAATATGCGGATCCCGAAGGACCCAATGTGGGTTGCTTGTGCCAGTGAAGTTACAGATGCAAAGTCTAGTATTGCTGCAACCCTCCCACTTGACTGGACCTCACACTTAAAGGTAAGGTCAACACAGACTGGAGATTTAAGCCCTGGCCTGACTGACTTCAAAAATCCATGTTTATTCTAGAAAACCACCATGTTTTATCTGTTGAAGAGGTTTTGCAGCTTTACCAACCACTGGAAAGCAAGTGTGAATGAGTTGCAGAGAATCATTCCTACATGGCACTACCTGTTACCAAGGTTTCCACACCTTGCCTAGCATTTATCTGGACTGTTTGTGATAGTATGGAACAGGAGCTGATATTTCAAAATTTGGGTCTATCAAACTGGCATGTTTACTCCTAGGCACTAAGACCATAATTTAGGTTGCTTTCACTGATGAATTATGGTGTCAGTGTCTCCAACATCTGTGACTCCTAATGCCTGAAGATTCACATATGCTCTGAATCCTCCCAGCAACCCTGAGAGGAAGAGGAAGATACTACAGTCTCCATGTTGTAGAGGAGGAGTTAGAGACACAGAGTGACAAGACTAGAGCTAATAAGTGGTAGAAAGAGGATTCAAACTCACTTTAGTCTGGCTTCAGAATCTAAGCACTTTGTCAGCACACCACCTCCAACTGTCTAGATGTTCCTCAGCCTCAACACACAGCTTTAAAAACCCATGAATTAGGCCAACAATTCCAGATCCTCATCTTTGTCCTAACACCATCCCAGAAATACAGATTCATATCATGAGGCAGTTATCAGTCATCTTAGACCTTGAATTTTTTATTTAAAAAAAAAGAATTTTTGATTTCCATATGCTTTTTATCCTTGCCCCATATTTCCTCCTCTTCCAATCTTTCCTATCCATGCAGAAGATTTTTGGTTGTTCAGACCAAAAATGTTGTTGTTATACCTGATGCTTCCCTTTTGCTACCTAATAAGGATACCTAATACACGAATAGGCCTACAAAATACACCTTTTAAGTCCCAACACCTCTCTCTGTCTCCATATGGCCATTTGAGCAAGCCACTTACACCTCCAGTCTGGGTCAATGCAAAACCTTCCAGAGGATTCTGCCTTCAGAATCCTACTCCCCTGTGATCCATTCCTCCCACACAGCTAAAGTTCTCTTTTTAAAAAATGTTAAGTCAGGGTGCCTGGCTGGTGCATTCAGTAGAGCATGTGACTGTTGATCTCAGGGTTGAGTTCAAGCCTCATGTTGGGTGTAGAGATAACTTTTTTTAAAAAGTCTTTTTAAAAACCCAAAAATCACAACCACTGCCCCAGATTGTTTTTGTTCCCCCAAAATTCATATGTTGAAACCGAATGTCCAATGGGATGGTGTCAGGAGGTGGGGCTTTTGGAAGAGGCTTAGAGCCTGAGGGTGGAGCCCTGATGAATGGGATTAGGGCCCTCTCAAAAAAGACCCACAGTGTTGCCTATTCTCCTTCTACCACGTAAGCACACAGCCAAAAGGCCCAGCTGTGAACTAAGAAGTCAGTTCTCACCAGACACCAAATCTGCTAACATTCCTGATCTTGGACTTCCCCTTGAGAACTCTTAGATTTATTCATCTTTTGTTCATGAGTTACCCAGCTTATGGCATTTCATTACAGCGGCCCAAACAGTCTTGAGACATTAACATTTCCTCGCCGACAGCCCCTCATTTGTTTTCCCCCCATTATGCTTAGATCAAAAAGTTTCAAATGGGTCAGTTGAAACTTGTACATCTTAGCTTGGCACCCATGACCCTACATGATGTGGCTCCCAAACCATCTCTCAAATCTCTAGTCTCACTACCTCCCACACCCCTTGTCCTCTGTGCTCCAGCCACATTGGGCTACCTGCTTCTCAAACATGTAGTAGTCATTAGGATTAATAGCTATCACACTAGCTGTCTCCTCCCCTGGTTGCTGCTTACACATCTCCTCAGAGAGCCTTCCCTGAACACCCAACCCCAACCAACCAACTGTGGCTACCTGGTCTACATCAGCATATGTATCTTACCAGGGTATTCGGACTACTTGACATTTTCTGCTCTTCAGGTCTGTTCACTGTGATGTTACAAACACGGTGGGCCATTGTGACATTCCATGGACAGTCCAAACTCTCAGGGCACCCCCCCGTTCCCAACTAAACTATAGCAGAAAATGAGAATATTAATGTAGCCCTGAGGCAAGATCAAATATGTGTGGCTGTCCTAAGGGAATGTACTTACTTCTGATTTTTTTTCTACAGTGAGGGTTAAAAGAATATATTTATTGGGTCAGTAGCCCATACGGAATGTTAGAGGCTGTTTTGATGTGTTCTAGTAAACATAAACATCAGTTATGCAGTAAGACATCCTGCATAACTGCTGTTAGGCTATCATTTGCTTACATTTACAGTAACCTGCCATCTTCTACCACAATCACATCTTTTTCACCAGGGCTCAGAATGGTGACTTAAATGGGAATATGATAAGGACCACTACTCCCACTTGTTCTAACAGCTACCATTCCATTAGAAGCAGTACTGCTGGGGCGCCTGGGTGGCTCAGTTGGTTAAGTGACTGCCTTCGGCTCAGGTCATGATCCTGGAGACCCAGGATCGAGTCCCACATCGGGCTCCCTGCTCCGCGGGAAGCCTGCTTCTCCCTCTCTCACTCCCCCTGCTTGTGTTCCCTCTCTGGCTGTGTTTCTCTTTGTCAAATAAATAAATAAATAAAATCTTAAAAAAAAAAAAAGAAGAAGCAGTACTGCTAGAAAAAAAAAGGAAGAAGAAGAAGCTGTACCACTTTAGATGTATTATCTTGCTGGAGTGGGGTACAATTTTAGGGGCATGAACTTCCCTTTTCCCACCATACTGATTCTTGCTCCATAGATCATGAAATGAACATAAGATTTCTGCAGGCTGCTGAGTACATCCATTTCAGGCATGCGCTTGGGTAATGACCACATTGGATCTAATATGAAATCAATCAGGGCTCACGGCTTATTCCTAGCTTCCCCAGGTCTCCACTCTAATAAGAAGCCATGTTGGGATTTGGAGTTTCCTGGAAACTTTTCAGTTCAGATCCTATTTTTAGCAGCCCTCAAAAGAGCTCTCTGGTATTCAGTACTCTGGAAAATGGCCATGGGTTCCTTTGGAAAAAGACTGGGGCAAACACTTTCTGTTGGTGGTATAAGGTCTTTTCCAAAGGAAACCTGACTTCAGCTTTCATCAGTGAGTTCTTGATCTGAAAACTGGCTGAAGTCTGGAAACGGGGAAGAATCATGGTTCTTCCTTCTGGCAGCTGACATTAGCCTTCAGCATACATGCTCTCGACCTTTTCTGCTTAAGTCAAGAAAAACCCTTATTGTCTGCCCATTTGTCTCACTACTTTGCCATAGATCCCAGTGGGCCAGGACCATGTAGTCACCACTGTGGCTTTGGTCCCCATTATGCAATGATATCTATCTTCATGTTGAATACCCAAGTGTTAAACCTGGTCTATTACTCCAGAATTCTGTCATGCTCATAATACTGGGGACAGTTTGATAGCAGGATCCTTCAGTGCATAGTGACCAGATGAATAATCTCTTTGTTTCCTAAAGCTCGTCCTTTGAAAAGAATCAATAAAACTGATAAAGCTCTGGCTAGAATCATCAGGAAAAAAAAAAGGTGGGAAGACACAAACCACCAACACCAGGACTGAAAAAGATAAGAGTACAGATCCTTGAAATAATAGGGGATAATAAGGAAATACTATGAAGCATTTTATGTCAATAAATATGACAAATTAGATGAAATCCAAAAATTTTATGAGAAACACAAACTACCAAAGCTTACTCAAGAAAAAAATGGATCACCCAAGTAGTTCTGCATTGTATTAAAGCAATTTATTGTATAGTTAAAAGCCTGTCACAGAAACACATCCAGGCCAGGATGGTTTCACTAGTGAATTCTATCAAACATCTCAGGAAGAAATAACACCAGTTCTCCACCAACTCCTCTGGAAAGTAGAGGTTCATTGTGGCTAATATTCCCCTGATTTTAGAAAAATAAACAACACAAAGGTATTTAAGGAAAGAAGACTACAGACCAGTATGTCTTTTGAATACAGATATAAAGTATCCTTAAAAAGAGGTCAGCAAATCAAATGCAGTGCTATATAAAAAGGATGAGACATATTGATCAAGTCAGGTACATGCCTGGAATGTAAGCTTGGCTTTTAACATTTGAATCCAGTATAGTTCACTCTGTTAGTAGAATAAAAAAGGAAAATCTTATGATCCTCTTAATGGATGCAGAGAAAGCACTGATAAAAATCCAGCCCTATTCACAGTTAAAACCCAAAATAAAAACCTCTCAGCAAACTATTAGCAAACCTAATAAAAAGCATCTAGTGTGGATTCCCCCCACCACCACCAAACAGGCCTAGAAACAATTCCAGACCCAGCAGCAATGAGCATCCCTCGTGCTTATGTGTGGTCTTAAAATACCAATTTTCACTCAGAGAAATCAGTCCTTTTCAGAGAAGTGGGATCCTGGGGTGGAGGCAGGAAGTGTATTAGATGAGCCTGGAACATCCTGTGAGACCACAGAGCAGGAGTGCTGTCAACTCCGGGTAGGGTAGGATCTAAGCAAAAGGACTCAGGAGTCAACTTATGAGGCTCCCAGAGGTTAAACAAGGGACAATCAAGAGGATAGCAACCATAATGGCTAGAAAACACCAGATAGGTTTATGTATATTTCTGGCTCATCAGAAAACAAAACGAAACTAGCCCGCTTTTGTAGGAGAATTTGACTATAGGATGATCCATTTTGTTCCCTGCTGAGTCCCTAATCCCTCAAACAGTTTTTCCTTGAAGTAGGTGTTTAGTAAATATTTGATGAATGAATGAATGAATGAATGAATGAATGAATGAATGAATGAATGTGTTCAGATATGTCTTGTCTTGATTGGAACCTTTGTGTCTCACATCCCACAGCCTGTTATATAGGAGAAGCCAGGGGGAAGTTCTGGGGTTCCCTGGACCTTTGTAACTGAATTAACAGAACTTTGCTCCTTGGTGAGTTACAGGTGAAGACAATACCAGTGAAGTTGTCACATCAAAGAAAACTGTTGCAACAAATAAGGAGATCATGGCAGGATAACTTCCAAAGCCAGGACGCCTCAAGCAGAGGTGAGCTGGTTCTTTTTAGTTACAGTGTAGGATGAATAACCAGGAGAAGGAGTTTGGTCATTGCCTGTAGAGGTTACGCATAAGCACGTAAGGTTACGCATGCATGCATGGGGCGCCTGGGTGGCTCAGTCCTTAAGCCTCTGCCTTCAACTCAAGTCCTGGTCCTAGAGTCCCGAAATCAAGCCCACATCGGGCTCCCTGCCGGGTAGTTGCTTCTCCCTCTCTCACTCCCTCTCCTTGTGTTCCGTCTCTCACTGTGTTTCTCTCTGTCAAATAAATAAATAAAATCTTAAAAAAAAAAAAAGTTTACACTAGCATCTTGAGGAAACTCGCCTATATGTACATTGTTATGTTAATGAGGCTTATGATCCTCCTTGGGTGGAGATTTTTTTTTTTTTATATTATATGGCCACTTAAAATCTTTAATCAAATTTCATCAAAGATTACCAGCCATATTACATGCCATGATTAGCTTTCTATAAACAACTTTGCTTTCTGTGTACAGTGGAGATTTTAGCATTATAATGAGGTAGGGGTAACTTAGGCTGAGGGGAAAGGGCAATGGGCAGGCTCTGAGAGCCATATAACCTAGATGGGGTCTTGGGCTCATTACCTGCGGTAAGGAATGCAGGGCCTTGCTTATTTTTGAAACAGCATTGGGAGTTTTACCACTGATTTATTGTGTCTGGTATGATTAGGCTATTTCCTGGTCTGGTAGAGACTTAATTTTTGCATTCCCTTTGTCCCCTTAAAATCCTTAACTAGCCTTCCTTTTACCTCATTGCAGCCGACAGAGCAGCATGGGGCACCAGCAGCTCTACTGGAGCCATCGAGGAAATTTGGCCAGGGTTCTCGTTCTTGCCGCGTCTGCTCAAACCGGCACGGTCTGATCAGGAAATACAGCCTCAATATGTGCCGCCAGTGTTTCCGTCAGTACGGAAGGATATAGGCTTCATTAAGTTGGATTAAGTGAACTTCCTTGAATGGGTCATCCGAGATATCTACCTACCTTAACTGCAGGTATCCAAGATACCTACCTTAATGCCACCTCATTGTACATAAAATAAAAATACTCCAATTATGAGTGGTTTAAAGTGAAAAAAAAATCCTTAACTACTGAGGTTTTTGCATTTCTTTGTAATTCTGATGCCTCCAAGGAAGTTACACTAGAAGTGAGTTTAGGCAAGCCTAGATAGTAGGGCAGAAATCACAGAAAATAGCAGGTGCCATAAAATGAGTTCTCTTCTTTCATGAAATCTATGCCTCATCTTTCTTTTCCTGGGGACCCCTAACTTTTCCTGCTTACAACTTGAGGGACTCTATAGATTTGCAGATAGAGCTGAGAGTTTGGCCTCTTGGTGAATGGGTCTCTCAGATAGCCAAGGGAACTATACTAAGAAATGCTATGCTTCCTACCTTAACCTTGCTTCTAAATAAACCTGTTTGCTTCTGCTAATATTTGCATAAATGTGATCATCCAATTGTAAAATAGTAAACCTTCTTTACAGCAAGGATTATCAGACCCGTTTAATAGATGAGGACCCTGGTTCAGCTGGGACAAACCACAGTAGACATGGTTTGTTTCCTTTCCACTCATTTCACTTGTTTTCAGAGATGTCTAGCCCAGCCACCCAACCCCGTCGAAATAGCATGAAAGCAGCTGTATATAGTTCATACATGAATGAACACCACTGTGCTCCAAAACAACTTTATCTACAAAATCATGTGGTAGAACAGACTTGGTCTGCAGCCCATCTTTTGCTGACCCTTAACCTAGAGCAGCTTTTCTCAACCATGTTCCTCATTTGACTCCCTAACACAGAAAATTATCTGAATGGCTATGCTCTCAAATTCTCCCAAGGATGCCAAATATCTAGAGCAATAGTTCTCAACCTGGGGTGCTCAGTTCTGCCGCATTAGCTTTATCTGGGAAATTGATAGGATTGTAAAGTCTCAGGACTAATTCCTAAATCAGAAACTCTGGGAGTGGGGCTTAGCAATTGGACCTTTAATAAGCCCTCCAGGAGATTCTATACCCTCAAGTTTGAGAACCACTGCCCTAGAGTCTAGAGTCTAGATTAATCAAGAAAAATTCTTCCCATTGCCAGAGGGGGGTGTAGTTAAATTCAGTAAATGGAATTGCCCTGATCACAGGGATCAGTTTGGAGGTGGAATTGATCGAAGATGGAGAAATTTTTCAAAATATTTAACAACCTTGGGATGCCTGGGTGGCTCAGTCGTTAAACGTTTGCCTTCGGCTCAGGTCATGATCTGAATCCTGGGATTGAGCCCCACATCCACATCCCATCTGGCTCCCTGTTCAGGGAGCCTGCTCCTCCCTCTCCCACTCCTCCTGCTTGTGTCCCCTCTCTCACTGTGTCTCTCTCCATTAAGTAAACAAATAAAATCTTAAAAAAAAAAAATAACAACCAGCATAGCAAGGACTCCAACAATCAGAATAGGTACCAGCCATGGCACCAGAACAGGGTTCTAAAGGCCCCTTCTTATGCCAGGCACTAATCCTTTCCTTGCTGAATCACAGAGAAGTCTACAGAGTTCTGGAGAAAGAGCCAGAGAGACCAAGTAGGGAGAGATGTTTATGGGGAATGCAGTTATTGGGGAAGTAGCTCTTTACCAGCTGCATATGTGGAGAGGCAAATTTTGCCATTCAAGTTGCATCTCTTTATCATACTGAATATTTTTTGAGCTGGTTATTTTTAGGAAACTGTGAACACAAGAGAAGCTCTGAAAACCAAGAAGTTAACCTTTTTGTAAGAGACATTTACATATACAAGGGAAATCTTTATTTGTAAAGTTGTCTTCCTCACTGTTCCAGGAGGAGGAGGATGACTAAATCTAAACACTATCATCACTGGAAATGGCAGGGACTTAAATTTGTATAACAGCCCCACTCTTGTTTATTGTTATTGTTTTTTGGTAACCTCTCATAACTGACTCCCTACCCCTAACATCTTCCTTTGCCTTTAGATTTTGCAGACTTTCTGTTTTCCTGAGTCTCTCCCACATATACAGGAGGTATACATGTCATTGAACTTTTGTTTTTCTATTGTTTATCTGTCTCATGTCGATTTAATTCTTATTCCAGCTGGAAGACTCTTGAAGGGTAGAGGGAAATTTTTCCTCCCCAACATATGGAAGCATCTTTTAACAACTGGCATAGTTGTACCCGTGCACACCAGCTGCAAAGCTGTCCTGGTTCAACTGGGACAAACCTCAATATCAGTGACTGTAGAAACAACAACAGCCCCCCCCACCCCTGCAAGTGATAAGTATGTAATCCATGAAAATATCAACCTAAAGGTGAAGCTAACCCAGGGAAGAGGGCACAGCTGAGAGAATCAGAGAGAAATGGAGCTGTAGCCCTGAAGGAGCCACTCATACTCATCCTGCTTCTGGGTACTCCATTCACCTGACTCAGTTTGAGTTGAATTTTCTGGCTTTTGCATCTGAAACCATGAAAAGAGGCCCAGAGAGTATCTTAAGGAAAATCTTCTAAGGAAAATGTTTCTGAGGGCCTAATTGAACTGTTGTCCCTTCATCCTAAAGATCTGGGTAAGGCAGACCCTCCCTTCTTCATCAGAGCGTTTGGTAGGGAGCAGCTCAGGCACCCTTTGCCCCAGAGCTTGTTTATTAGTGGAATGCATCTGATCAGAGAGGCCCGCCTGACAAGTTCATTACATATCAATTTAATTAGCTGATTTACATTTAATTTACATTTCAATTAATGTCTTTAGCAACAAAACGCTGCCTTAATAGGGTAATTGCCTGTTAGGCAATATGTAAAAGAATAAATAGTCACATTCTGAGGAAGAATTCCTATTTTCAATTTTTTATTACCATAAATAACTGAAATAATTATCGCTCTTAAGGGCCACATCCTCGTTTCCTCCTGGGCCTAATTATAAAGACTTAGTACCTCATTAAGCAAAATGGTTTTAGAGTTGCAGAAAAACATTACTGGAATTGTGACTCATTAGTTTCGACAAAAGAGGGAAAACTGTGATATCAGGCACATTTGGGGGATTGGGGGAATTTGACAGTTCATATGGACAAGCTTTGTCCTCCCTAAGTCACATCATGGTAGCAGAAGGTGTTTCTATTCTGCACACCTGTTGGGATTTTGGTCTCGGGCATGTACAAATAGCCTCTTTTAAGTATTTCTGGAGATGAGAAGTTCACTCACTGCCTCTTGAGGCAGACATTATAGAGCTCTGGATTTTAAAAGTTCTTTCTTGGGCGCCAGGGTGGCTCAGTGGGTTAAAGCCTCTGCCTTCAGCTCAGGTCATGATCTCAGGGTCCTGGGATCGAGGCCCACATAGGACTCTCTGCTCAGCAGGGAGCATGCTTCCTCCTCTCTCTCCGCCCACCTCTCTGCCTACTTGTGATCTCTCTCTCTGTCAAATAAATAAACAAAATCTTAAAAAAAAAAAAAAAATGCTTTCTTATGTTAAAATCTGCCCCCCCCCCCCGCCCCCATTGAACGAACTGTGGTAGGTGCCTGCCCGGGAAGATGTTTTGCCAGGGATATTAGTATTACAAAACCATAATGGTGCAGTAAGAAACTGACCACACAGAGTACATGGAATAGAAATGAGATGGGAACTGTAGAAAGAAAAGCAAATGGTCTGAGAAATGGGGAGAATGATACTCCATACTTTGAGAGTTGACAAGGAAAAGCTGCCATACACCCAGAGATGAATAGTAGGGGAGGGGTGGGGAGGGACTTGGGTCTGAAGAGTCAGACACCAGTCACAGTGCAAATGGGGCTTGTTTGTTCCTTCAAAAGTGGTTGGGGGTTTAAGCTGAAAAAGCAAATGCTAAGAATTGAAAACTTCAGGGTCAAAGTATGGGGTTCTTGAGGCTATCAAAGATCTCCCGCCATCATTGCTGTCAACTCCACAGCCAGCCTGCGGCATTTTTCTGTACTCTGCCTGGCTGTCTTCAACAGTGCCACCGTGTGGGAACAAGATGCAACAGCAGGAAAGGAATAACTGCTCTCGTTCTGTCTCCCGTGGACTGTGAAAGCAACAGACGCAGTTTGAATTTGATCTGCAGTCAGAGAAATGAAGGGAGACTCAGGAAAGAAATACTGGACTAACAGGAAATAACTCATCTAAAAGCTGAAAGAAGGGCGAACTTTTTTGATTATTTATTGGGGAAAAAAGTGACCATATTTGCACCCTAACATTCTGGAAGTGTTCCAGTTATATGACCCTTGGTGCTAGCTTTTCCCTCCCTCCCTCTAGAACCACTTTGCTTCATGTCAGCCCTTTAGAAATTAAATGATAGGATTTAAGTCCCTTGGTCCCCCTTTGCTCATTTCCAAGGTAAATACCTCTAATCCCTCTTTCTTTTTTTGGGGGGGGGGGTGGCAGGGATAGTTTTTCAGAGCTACTGACACCTTAGATTTATTTGTGGCCTTTTAAAAGCAGATACCAAAATCTGTGGGCAAACTCCAGAACTAGGCAAACTGAGGCAGGGTGAAGGAGGCTGTCAGGATGGGGTCCTCACCTCACCTCCCTGCCCTTCCGGGTATTTACCTGATAAGTTGCCAGCGGGGAGTCTCAGCCCTGCCAGATCCAATGCTCTTTTTTTTATTGCAAATATTTTGCAACACTTCCTTTCCTATCCTATATGAAATTCACAGAAGATAGAAGTTGCCGACATGCACAACTTTAAAAAAAATACATATATAATTCTATCTGTAAGATAAAGGAGAAATAAAAGAGGAGTAACATATAATAGAATAATCTGTATTTCCATATGTGAATGCTCTGGTACATAAAAAGATGTAATGGAGCAGCTCATGCTTTCATCTCTTTTTCAAATTACCTGACTGGGAGAACTGCAAATGCAAGCTGGCTCAGTCAGGTATGTTGAACTGGTGATTCAAACACCACCACTAGCTGAGAGTGATATGCTTTTTGTATGACTCTTTTTAAATTATTTTTTCCTTTTGGTGCAACCCTTACTAGAGTTCTAAACAAAATAAAATGGAGTCTTCCTTAAAAAAAAAAAAAAAAGTTGCATTATTCTGGAAGAACTGCCCTGTATTTAAATCATGCAAAGACTTGGAGTTTATGTGTGAAATGAAGTCAGGCTATAGACTCAGATATTTATGAACACATTTTTCACCCATGAGAATATGTGAAGGATAGGATTTGGGAGGCTGGACATTTCTTCGTTGCCCATGATTACCTGGAATTTCTGCATATTTTCTACTAAGTGCCAGGAGCACCCTTCAATTGCTGTGACAGAGATTTTTAAAAGACCCACCTATTTCTGAAACACCTACAGGATGATATTGTCTTCATAGACCAATGCAGATTTATGCCTCAGTTTCCCTTCCTTCTCACTCTAATTCTCTTTTGAGTTAAGATTTCTGTCCTGAAACCTAGCTCCCTGTCTTCCTCTTATCGGTGCCCAGAGGCCTAGGGATATAGGACTAGTCCAGTTCCTGTATTCTCAGCTGTTTCCTACGGCGTGGATTACCCGGGGCTCCCGTACAATCATCACACTCTGAAGATCAGGCAAACTGCTTTTCCTTGGTTGTGAATTCCTTTATGGGTCATGAGAAGTTCCCACCTGTCCACTTTGGGAACTGTGGCCTCCCGTGCCAGTGTCCCACCCCTATTACCTCATACACACCATGTCTGTGTTCACTCCCATCTGCCAGCACCTGTGGTTCTTCACTTTCTCCAGCTGCTGGATCCCAGTCCACCCATATGGATAGACAGACTAGAATTAACACTCAACCAATGGTGGATGGGAATGGATAAAGGCCTCAGATGGGATGGAATAACTCTAGGGTTAACATAGGGGTTAAACTCTAATCTCCTGCAATAGTAATTTGCTTCATAACATGCCTTTTATTTGGCCTCCTTCTTTCTCTAATAAATGTTTCTGGGATCATCACCTCGGTAAACTACCTTACCCAAATAATTGTCTGAGGGTTCTGGGTTAACCCAAAATAAGCAACTCTGAGAGAACAGAACTTTCAAGAATCCTTTTTTGTATAAGATCTCCTAGGCCTCCTGGGGAGAGAGAGTGAGAGAAGTTTGAACCTGAGGTAAAGTGGATCTCACAGGATAGCCTCCAAGAGGATCCCCAGGTTTCCAAGGGACTTATCCTAAAGTAGGAGGCCTTTGAGTCCCATCTTGGAATTTTTGTAGGTTTGTGTGTTTCACTGGAGGCCAGATGCTACCATTCAACTGCCTTCCACCTTGGCCCTGAAAAACATGAACTATGCTTGTCGACAATGGATGTGAAAATCAGAAAGGGCATTTACTTTTGGTAAGCTTTATAATAACTGTTCTCAGCAGGCTGCCAGACCCTCTGAAATCTGAATGAGAGGATGTTTTCCCCAGCTGGAGAGAGGGAGAGCAGAAATGCCAGCTACAAGTAAAGAGACGGCTCTGAAGAATGACAGTAATGGCAGCCGAAGCCCATTCGTTGTGGGGGTCGTAGCGCCAACGACAAGGCCACAAAGCAGTGGACTAGAGAGCAGTCCGTGTGGCATCCATAGCTGGGCAGCTTCAGCGGGCCCTGAGGACTCCCTTACGCACTCAGCCCCAGTGGGCAAGGAAGGGACTAGAGCAGGTCCTGAAATCCCAGTGGCTCTGCTGAGTGGGAGCTTGAGGCAGAGGCCTGAACTCCTTAGAACTACGTTCTTATTCATCAACAGGACAGGGGTACTATAATCTGACGGAACAAGTGGCACATTTTGCTTTGGTCAGCACATTCCAAAGCTGCCCTGTAACTTCCAGCTAGACAGGGGCTTTCTTTTCCTCTTTATAGTTTACTGGCAAAGTATCAAATGCTTTATAGGGCAAATGCCGCCATCCGCCCAGCTGTGCTCAGCGGTTACTGACGGCGAGGATGTTTCAGTTGGGACTCACACTAGGGTAACTTCAGATGTAAAAGCCTGCCTCTGAATGCATCTCTTCATGCCCTTTAAATGTTGCAAATCAAAGAGGCACACAGGGAAGGGCCGTGATTGGCAAACTTCCTGCCACAGTGATGAGAATGTAGCCCTTTGTGTGGCTAGAACAGCTAGGGGTAAAGGAAGGGGGGACACAGGCGGCCTACCCAGGAGGCCAGACGTCCCAATGGACACGCAAAGTGAGATTTCCGGCAGAGGTCAGGCTAGGGTACTGATGATACTTCACCAACAATGGGCAGTATCAGGAATCTCCTTCTTTTCAGGCAAGAGTGCTATGGTTCCTGCTCACCCCTCTTCCTTTACCCCCTTTCATGTCTCCTCATTCAGTGACCATCCAATATCTGACAGACTGACGGCTTAGTGTGTGTTCAGGAGATTTTAGGGCCCCTGACTTGCACCAGCCCTTCCCCTGGTACAACAGCCACTTACTCACATGTTTCTGTAAATTGCACAAGGGAGAGTTTAATGGCTGTTTTCTAAGACCCTGGTCTCTGTCCACTCCAATTTCCCCTCCACCTCACTTGCCTTTACATACCGCAGCTGGAGGCATCTTGAGCATGACCCTGAAGGGAAGTTGTGCTGAAGTTGGGCTTACAAAGTCATGTTTTCGTGATTCACAGTCACTTCCCATGTAAAATTCCAGTATTGCTGGCTATCTCTTGCATAGGAATGCCTTCTGGGAACAGCGCGATTGCCTTAGTATGGTCTCAGCCAACGGAACAACCCTGAGATACGGGGCCTCACCAGCCAAGACATCGGCAACAAATCAGTAAATGCTATCAATTCAGACAGTGTGCGGGATGAGTACCACACAGGGCAATGCAAAATGCCCTGGATTCTTAGAGCAACTAATACAAGAAACTTGATAAAAATTTCAAAAAAAAAAAAAAAAGTGCCTGAAAAATTTACCACACATGACTCATGAGGAGTTGGGAAGCTAAAACCAACTTTGATGAATTCTGGAAAATAATGACCCGATGTTGACCAATCATCTTTCACAAAAATTTTTGTCCTAGTAAAACGTAATCAAAGAGAAAATGTAGGAAATACAAGAAGATTTATGGTGGTTATCTCAGGCAGTTAGTATAAATATAATGTGATTTTCCTGGATTTTGAGATTTTTAAAATTTTGATTTGTGACCAAATTTTAAATATTCACTTTTGTACTTAATTTTCCATTAATAAATTTTATAATCTTTTTCTTAACAAGCCCTCCCCAAATTATATAAGCTTCAGGTCCCACAAAACCCAGTGCCACCAAGGCACAATGAATGCTAGTGGGCACGGGACAACCGAGACCTGGCCCTTGGCTTCAGGGGTTCGACTACTGAACCACTTCAGGTTCGACTTCAGGCCACTAGGTCAGCCCAACACGTGAACTAACGATCACGAGGAAGTTAGGGACTTTACTTTACTTCCTACCTTCCTACCTCAACGCAGGGTTTTTTCTCCTTATTTCCTTTTTTTAAAATTCAGATATTTGTAGGGGCTTACATACCTTGCTTGCTCTCATGGTACTTCCATGTCTCACTTCTCCCTCTCACATCTGAGGCATGTTCAGACTTCCCTCCTTCCCAACACCCAAACCTTAGAACTCCCCCCAGTTCTTTGTGCGATTCACAATTGCACTACCCTGTCCTGCTTCCATCCTCTGGGTTTACCTATTCAAGCCTGTACGGTCTGGAAAGTGTTTCTAAACAAACAGCTTGAAACAAAATTCCAGAAGAGGAATTAGGCCATCTGCATTAAGATAATTTATTTCTTCTCCACTTGATTTATCCCTGTTTCCTTTTTCTCTTCCCACATCCGACCAGCCCAGTGAGCTGTGTCCTCCTGTACAGTTTTGACAAAATGATCTGGACATCGAGAACACATAGAAAAATTTAAAGGCAATCATGGACTGTGCGGAAGAGTTCCCTCCAATCGCCGATCCCTGGCTGGCATGTGTTTTTGGTGGTGAAGAGTGACCCGGTGAAGAACAGGGCCAGCTCTGTCCAAAGTGCAAAGTTTTTTTCTTCTTCTCAGTATCCACAACGCTGGGTGGTAGGGATTCAATAAATATTCCATGAAGGAAGAAGAAAGAGGGATGAAGGGACATAGCAGCACTGAGACTGGTTCATTTTATAAAAGCCAGCTCCCCAAACCTTTCTGTGTCTTCATTTCAAAGGAATCTTCCATGTTTCTGTGTATGTGTTATTTCTCCTTCCGTCTGGCTCTAAAGAAGATGCGTTTCCACCTGCTCAAGGCCAATCCCTTCACCTATGCCTCCAGAGTCCCCTAGAACAGAACTCCCATAATTCTCTTCCTGCTTCTGGGTTTCAACCTCTCACTCTCCACTTCCTCTTTTTGCTCAGTCTATGATCATACTTAACCTTCTTCCATCCTTAAGAGCACAGTCCCATCCCCTGACCACCACCTTCCAGACTATATCCCTGTGTAACTGCCACCTGAACACTCTCCTTTCTCCTTCACCTGCTGTCTCTCCTGCCTTGTCACTCATCGTTAACGGAAACTCATCTAACAAAGGTCACCAATGACTGACTTCCAAATCCATTAAATACTTTCTGTCCTTATCTTACCCGCTCATAACCGCATGGGGAACTGATGGTCATTTCTGAAATTCTTCTCTTTGCTGGCTTCCATGACACTGAACTCGGCCGCTTGTTCTTGTGCCTCTTTGGGTCTATCCCCTTTAGGGCCACAGCAAGGTGATTTCTGGGAATGGAGGCTTTTGTTCTCCATATCCTCTCTCTTCCCATCTAGGACAATAAAGTCACCCCATCTCCCGGTGGACTCTCC
>PITA01011413.1:0-66854 GCA_004023965.1 Spilogale gracilis | reverse complement strand
AAAAAAAAAAAAAAAAAAAAAAAGAAATGGGTGGTGAGAAAGAATGGCTTTCCTTCCCTATCTATATTTGAGACTTCCCAGGTGAGCAAGGGGTACACACCATATGGTATCCCACAGTACAGAAAAATTTGGCTTATGTATCATTTGCTGAATATTTGCCTGAAGAGAAGAAAGATGCACATCTCTAGGAGATAGGTATAAATTTTTCTCATTAATTCATATCCTCATTAACTCATGTACTCAATTATTATATGAAGATGAATAAGATGTAATCTTTATTCCTGGGGACTCAGCCAACTGGGAAAGACAGGCATTACCACTGCATCACAGGAAAGAAGACATCTTGGAAAAATGGGCTTCATGTTGTACGAGCCTTGGAAATGTGTCTTGCCTAAGTTATTTTTTTTTAGCCCCATAGTAACTTCCTATCATAACCTTATTGGGGTTATTGTAATACTGTTTCTTTCTTTCATTTCCAGCATCCAACCTATCAGTGAGTCTTATCATTTCTATCCCCCAAATATTCCAAATTAACCTATTTCATTCCATCTCTACTACCACTGTCTTAGGCCAAGTTGCCTGGACCAGCATGTACATACCATGTTGTTCCCCTGCAGCCCATTTTCTACCCAGTAGTTTGCTTGCTTAAGAACTCTCCACTTGTTTGCCATCATACTTAGAATAAAATTCATATACTTTATTCAAGCCTACAAAGGACCTTTGATCCATTTCCTACCTAACTCTTGGATCTTATTTGTATGTTGTTCATTGTCTTTGTGCCTTGAATAAGCTTGTTCTTGCCTCAGGGTTTCAGCATTTGTAGTTCTTTCTGCCTGGAAATATCTTTCGCAGGTTCTTTGCCCTGCTGGTTCCTCCTCAGATATAACCTCCACAGACAGGTTTTACTGAAATCAGTCTTTTCTTTAGTCAACCCCCTCCATTTCTCCTTGATATAGACATCATAACACTTACCAGTGTCTGAAGCTATTTATTGGTTTTCTTGTTTCTATTATGTCTTCCTTGACTAGTAGGCAAGACTAGCACTTGCCTCTTTCCTACCGCTAGAAAAATTACAACACAAATTACAACACAAATACTTTTAAATATCCTTTTACTTCCATTACTAAGGCAGGGAACTTAGCTAACTTATAAGTTACACTATCCCTAGTTCTTCACATAGTGTCTAAAACATAGTCCATGAAAATCAAATAATTTCTGAAAACATGAAAGAATGGAGAAAATCCTCATGATTTTCTACAGACACTGGCCAGCACAAAGAATACAGAGGTGGTGTTCACTTCTAGAACAAAGGGCTAAACAACACTTGAAATCCACTTCCTAAATTTCCCCTGACTCAGGAGTCACTGAGTATTGAAATGATAATTTATAGACTATTCAACAAATGACAATTATATTCAGGGAAAATGTTTTATTTGGGGACTTCTGTGCCTTGAGATTGCATTAGAAGAGAAAATGGCTTCTCAGTACTGCCTTTGGACACGTCAGAAATGAAATCCTCTTGGGTATCATTCAGGGGAGTCAAATCTTAGAATCTATTCTCTCTGGGGATTAACAACAGAAGTCCTGGAATGAAGTCCTAGCAGCATCAAATAGAAAATCTGCTGGACCCAGGGGTGAAAAGAAGTTAGGAAAATAGGAGACAGAGCCCAGGACAATATCTCGGTGGCAAAAGAGGTAAAATGTCAATTCTTATATATTATTTCTGACCTGGCCTCTCTGCAAAACTTGAGTCCCCTGGGGAATACATGTCTGGTGTCAGCTTTATATGACAGAATTATCCTTCCACTGGATTCAATGGGAAAATCATGCCAAGGTTATTATTATTATTTTTTTAACGTTCCAGAACAAGAAAGGACCACATACTGCCACTGATCCACTGTAGATCGTCATGGCAGAGGAGGTAGTTGGGGGACACAGCACATTCTAAGATAAAAAGTGAAGGGCATATATAAGATTCTGGGTTTGAAGGCACTTAGAACAATTTTGACATTCAGTATGTATTTGCCTTATTTTCTCCCCGACCCTCCCCCATCCCTTTCTTTCCAGTTGCTGCATGGAGTATAGGAATGACAACACTCAACAGGATGTATGTGTTACCATTTATAGATAAAATAAAAATTATTTCTTCTGAAATTGGTATGGGCAAAATAGAGATTTCCTTTGCAATAATTTTCAAATAGAATATATTTGAACATGCTCAAAGTTAATATCCTTTTACTTTGTGACATAAAATAATTGCTTTTACAATGAAACAACAATCGTGATTATAATGGACAGTCTATCATGATCCCACATGTATAATAACTGTAAGAGCTGCATTATCTCCAGTGTCTAGAACAATGCTTGGCACATAACAGGTCCTAATCGAATACTTTGGGGAAGACATAAAAGGACAAAGAGCTTCCTCTTTATTCTTGGCAAAACCTGGCTGGTGGAGAGAGAGTTGGAATGATCACCCCTGGAAGGAGGAACAGAAGAATGCCAGAAATCCATTCCTGCACCATTAAGGCACTAGTATTATTATTACTTCTTTAAATACTCTACATTTCCTCAGCAAATTCTACCTTTGGAAATAGTTCTATATACAATATCTGTAATCTTCCCAGTCCTCTTGTGAGGCAGGAGTTCCTCTCTTTCCTACCGCTAGAAAAATTACAACACAACCCATTTAAATAACTTGACTTCTCCCTCCACCAGTTTGTGGAAGACCCAAAGTTAAAGCTGAGATTTCCTGACACTAATCAAGTGGGCCACCTAAGGTTAGTGTATACATTTCAAAGAGAGGACAAATAGGCAGTGAAAGTCAAGATATTTGGAGAAAAATTAAAAAGCTGGCACTAAGACTTTTAAGTAGTGCTGATGAAGAACAATAATAAATTCTGGAATTATTATTCCCAGAGAAATGAAGGCTGAGGCGAATGTTTAATGGTAGTTTAAAAGGATGATCTATGGTGGCACCTGGGTGGCTCAGTTGGTTAAGCGACTGCCTTCGGCTCAGGTCATGATCCCAGAGACCCGGGATCGAGCCCCACATTGGGTCCTCTGCTCGGCAGGAAGCCTGCTTTTCCCTCTCACTACCTCTGCTTGTGTTCCCTCTCTATCTCTCTGTCAAATAAATAAAATCTTTTTTTAAAAAAAGGATGATCTGTGATTATTACAGCAGTATGATGGATCATAAAGAAAAAGGAAGATGTTCCCATCTTTACTTGGTACGGATTAGAAGGAAACAGCGTGAGTCGAAGGCTATGGATCTTTAAATCAGTAATTCTGGCTAGAGCTATAGGGGGAGGAGAATGTGTTCCAGGGAAGATGACAAGGCCAGTTTGGGAGCTTACGTGGTATTGCTGGCCCTGCCTTGAGACCCCCTAAAAGCCCCTCAATCCATCCTTCTTATGGCCCAGATCCAGCAGAATCACTGCCTGGTTAATCCCTCTACTCCGTAGTCAAGAGTTAGCTACCATGAAGTCTAGACTTAGCACAGATTTGACAGTATACTAACCCAGAAATTTCTTCTTATCTCCCTCGGTGCTTACCACTGAGTATTGAAATTACAAAGTACAATTGCACAAGATGGGAAGGGACAAGTATCTGCCTGTGCGCCTGATAAAATGAAGACCCACGCTGAATTATCCTGGCATTCAGTGAAGATTCATTTGTCTACACTAGCTGCTGGCCATATGGATTCCATACATTTAATAGGGCAAAACTTTCTCCTGCTCCCTTTCATACCAAAATTTTAACAACGCTTTCTTTTTTATTTTTCTGATAAAAATTAGAAGGGTTTTTAATTTCCAAGTCTTCTGAAAAAAAAGTCTAACTAATAAATTTAACAACAAGCCAAAGTAGTTTTGTTACAAAAATTAACCCGTTTTTTATAGGCCAGCAATGTTTCCTATTAGGGAGCTGCTTCTAGCCTTCAAGTCCCTCAGTCTTCTGAAGGCAGAATTCACTGCAACCGTGGAAGGGGAGTTTGTGGGTTTGGGCCCCACCGGTTACAGTTTTCACACAGAACCACAGTGCCAGACCCCCACACTTCTTTTCCTCTTAGTCTCTTGATCTTGTCACAGAAGGAGCAAGGGTACTTGACGTGCTGGCTTACTTCAGTCCTCTCCAGCATTTTCCTGAGGAAGGTGTCCTAATGGGTCCTGTATTTACTGAGGATTCTGACCATTCAGCCATGTCTCTGCAAACTAGGTCCAAGCCCAGAGAGCTCAGAGACAGTTGCACTCTGTGCTCTTGAAAGAGAGCCTTTCTCAAAACACACAACTGATAATGCCATTTCCCACAACAAGGAGTGGGACAGAATTACAGAAAATGGAGAAAAGGACTCGGGTTTCTGGCTTGACATTTATGGTCCTTCGGAATCTGAATCGAATCCCCTCCAGACACCTCAAGTTTTGCAATGCTGGAAAGAATTGGCACAGAAACCAAGCTGGATTCACTTGATTGCTGCTGTGCCGCATGCAGGCTTTGACACAAGATAGGCGCTGTATGTGTGTTCACTGAAGGAACAGAAAAGTAAGAGGTGCAGACCAGTTACATGGCCACATCTTTCCCTGACACCTCCCTTGCATTGCTATTGCAGCCCTAACCACCTGGAAAGTCTTTCCCTATCATTTCCAGTTTCTTTTTCTTTTCTTTTCTTTTCTTTTTTTAAGATTTTATTTATATATTTTAGAGGGAGATAGAGATAGAGATAGAGATAGAGATAGAGATAGAGAGAGAGAGAGAGAGAGAGAGAGCGCACACAGGGAAGAGGGAGAAGCAGACTTACCACCGAGCAAAGAGCCTGGTGCGGGGCTCATTCCTAGGACTCAGAGGTCGTGATCTGAGCTTAAGGCAAATGCATAAGTGAATGAGCCACCTAGGCACCCCTCCAGTTTCATTTTCATCTTCTATAGTCCTGTCTATCTATGGTTCAGGTCAAATTACTGCTCCCAATGAGATGCTCCCACTGAGAGTTTCCTACATGTTAGAATTTGTCTCTGTCCTGTTTTCTGAATCTTTCTTATGGATATTGAGTGTCTAGTACTTCTTCATTCAGTCCTAGATTATAGTTTCTGGTGTGCATATCTACTTCTGTCCCATACAGTGTAAATCCTGGGAGATAGGAATGGTATTTCACAGCACTTTGCATCATCCATAGTACTTTGAGCATTATAGGGTCTAATAAATTTTATTTAGTTAGACTCCCTGCTTCCTGCATTTACTTTCTGCATTCCCCCAACTTCTCACCTCCACTCTTCATTTTCCTGAATTCACAACTTGCTATCTTGTTTTGGATAGTATCATTTACTCAGGTCCCACATGTTTCTCCTGTCTCCTCAGCAAAGCTTTTATACCATGTTAGCTTTGGCTCAGGCTCCCCTCAGACTTCTTGGGCAGCAATTTCTCTGCACTTTTTCTTACCAGGTTTCTGAGTAGTTAAAGTGACTGTTTTGGAGTTATAGGAAAGGCTGAGGCATAGATACACAGCTAGTGGCCCTACACACATGAAGGAAGGTTGCGTCTCTCCAAGGACGTCAGCTGTCTACATGGCTTCTGTTGACATTGACAAGCAGACTTTTTTTGGAGGAGGACTTCACAACCCTTCTCTCTCCCCAGCTCAACCCTAAAGTCTCCAAGTATCCCCACATGATAAAATGGGATGAAACAGTCAATTAGTCAGGTGATGCCCAAGAAGTGGCTAAGGCAGGAGTGATGTGAGGAAAGGTGTGGAAAGCAGGACAAAAGTGAGGCTTAATTTAGACAGAAGGAGATTGTGAGGCAGGCAGGACACCAAGGGCAGGCAGGGGAGGGACTGGGATGCTCCCTACTCTTCTTTTCTTCGAGAGGCTTTAAAGAAGAGGTGTTGAAGATGATAGAAGTTCATTTAGATCCATATTTTTCTATCCTGGCGAGTTTGATTTCCCTTTCTCCCTATCATACCAATCACCCTCTCTTTTCTTTAACTCTTGTCTGTCTCTTCTTCTTCTTCTTCTTCTTCTTCTTCTTCTTCTTCTTCTTCTTCTTCTTCTTCTTCTAAATCATAACTTAGTTACCTTTCTGGATGTTATTCTCTCAGGACCTGGGTTTCTCAACTTCTTTTGGTCTAAGTCTATCTGAATCATACATCTGTCTGAATAGGATTTATATCCTCAGCTGTAAGTTAAGGTCCCAGAACCCCTCCAACCACAAACCTTCCCTGGGATCTTATTCTACTTTCTGCACTATCTAAAGGAAGACAGCCACCAGGAATGGCATTTCCCAGGGTTTGGTCCCCATTCCTGGACAAAGCAGACTAGTGACTTGTCAGAAACTAGCTACAGTCATGAAGGGATAATGATAGAGCCAGAAAAAGAGAAATCAGCCACAGAAGAGGAATCAAGGACAGTGGCATGTTTGTGGTCTTAAAGTTGAGGCACAGGATGGAGAGGAAGGCTTATGAGTAAGCAAGAGTGCAAATATGAAGTTTTTTTATTCCATATTGAAAAACTGTAATTCTTCTTTCAATAGCCCTCTATTAATTCAGCCCACAACAACAACAACAAAATGTGACATATGAGGAGTCCAGTTAGCTATTTAGAAAAATCTGTTAGAGTCCCTTGATTTTTCATTCTTTTAACTCACTGATCACTTAGTCAACTTCTGTGTCTTCATGTAACTAAGATGTTTCTGGAAAACCATATTGCACTAAGTCTGAGAATGGGGGCTGTTTGAGAATGGGATGAGTCGTGCTAATTTATACAAATATGTTTGCAGAAATCAAAAGAATACAAGATCCCAGGTGTTAAATTATTCTGTAAGTTCAAAAAAGCTTATTTTGCAGAAATAAGAGAAATATATTATTGTTAGTTTACTAAATGCCTGCAAGTCAAGGGCCATGTGAAAGAAAAGATGCATTTTCCCAAAATTTTATATAATCAGAAAGGCTTCATGGTCAAGCTGAGCTTTCAGGGAGAGGTCCTTCTGTGGACTATTGCTGAAGGCTGGAGCAACAAAACTTATTGTCTGGGCCACAGGATAGCTAAATATTGAGAATTACTGGCTTCAGTAAGTCTTCTGTATATATTACTCTTTACCATTCCTCCATGAAAATTGACCTTGGATTAGTGTATGAAGAATTGGTGAAAATTAATAAGCAAGAATGGACAGCTACATGTGTCTGGCACTATCTGCTTTGAAAAAGCCACCTACACTGACTGGAGAACCATAGGAGTCAGAAGTTGTTCTCTTGGATTGGGAATACTTCTCACTACCCAGTGCTTTACCTATGTCTTACTCATCCCACAAAATCAGCCTCCTCTCACTTGTTCTGACGGTCCTCTCTTGGTGGTGGTGCTCATGGTGGCCCCTCTCTTTTCTGAGCCTACCCTGCTCATTTGTGTGGCCATCATTAATACTTTTTTTTAAAGTTTTCATTTAAATTCTAGTTAGTTAACATACGGTATAATATTAGTTTCAGGTGTACAATTTAGTGATTCACTCATAAATACTCTTAATAATCCTGATTACACTTCATTATGTAGGTACAAAATATTTCTTTTTAGATGCTTCCTAAGGGGAAATTCCTTGTCCTTAACTGCAGTGACTGTTTCTTGAAAGCAATATCTATGACTCCTTGTTTTAAGTCATCCATTTTGAGGAACTTATAGCTGGAAATCAGTTAACACATAGCACCAGTTAAATGAAATTCTGTAATATGGTGGATATCTCACAGAGTCATTTTTATTTTTCAGCTAGTATTTTTTTTTAAGATTTTATTTATTTATTTGACAGACAGAGATATGGTGAGAGAGGGAACACAAGCAGGGGGAGTGGGAGAGTGAGAAGCAAGCTCCCTGCTTAGCAGGGAGCTCAATCCCAGGACCATGGGATCATTATCTGAACTGAAGGCAGACAATGACTGAGCCACCAAGGCGCCCCTCAGCTAGTATTTTTAAGAGTAGAGCTTTTTGATTAAATACACTTATAAAGATCCCAGTGAAATAGTAAAAGTACCTGAAGACTTCATCTTATTTTTCAAAGTAAAGAAATGAGATAAATTATAGTATTCACTTTGAACACTTTGATCCTCATTTGGCCTTTCTTGTTGACATGGAGATAAAGAGAGGAAGAGTGTGGCTCTGCACTAGATGACCTGCATCTACAGCTGATGCTACTATGCCAAATGCACTACATGTGTTTTCTTCCCATTAGTACTTTGGGATGAATACAGTTGTCATGCCCATTAGACAGATGAAGAATTTGGGATTTAAGGTAACATGATATCACTTATCCATTTATTAAGAGGAAGAAATGAGTTTTAGATGAGTTTAAATAGAACCAGGTCTATCTGAGGTCACATCAAAACTCTTAATTATAGATCTTTACAGTCTTTCTTCTGCACTAGCCCAAGTCTTACATATATTCGTCTTGTAAAAGCTGATCCCCTTCATGCACTACAAATGGATGCTAAGTCCTAGGACAGCATCATTTACCATGGATCTGTGCAATGCACTGTGACAGTAAGCTTTCATTCAGTTCTGCAGCCATACCCACATCTGGTCCTTCTAGGATTTGTGATTTTTGGAATAGGCCAAATTGTAGTTCACAGGGCTATATGCTATGTTAAGATATGCTAAAATGGAGACCTAGACTGTTAATGGCATATTTTTAAAAAATTGGATACATGCAGCCATAAGCTATACATTATGTGGAGAGAACACAGAGACAACCAGTTGATTTCCATTTTGCTTTGACTACTGAGGAGTCAGGGAATTGTTATCCAAGGGGATCTGTAACATGATACAGAGTCTTTCATCTCTGGGTCATTAGCACTAAAGCCAATTCAGGATAATTATGGCCACCATTATTCTGTGGCTATCTAATGCTTTATAGGAAATAAATTTATATTTTGGTGAATTCCAGGAATACATCTACAGAACACTGTAATATCTATGACTTCTTAGATTTTTTTTTGAAAAGTAGATTAATAAGAGTTGATAGTTATGTCAGAAATGATTCTTTCAAGTCTGTACTGGAAATATGAAGAAGGCTTGAGTTCTTTCTACAGACATGGAAATAGCCCCTCTAACTGTAATATCTGAAGGTCATGCTGAATTCACTTGGCAAAACACTGTGTGAATGGGACCACCTATATGTCCTATATCTCACATTGGCAGCCTGGTAAAGAGACCTTCCATCTCTATGGAACTTCTAGAATTGCTCAGGAAAGACTAATTGATCAAGTGATGTAATTCAACAAGAGGACAGTTTTGCTCTCGGAGAAATGGTACAGCAGTCCCCCTTATCTACTGGGGATATGTTCCAAAACCCTCAGTGGATGCTTAAAACCACAGATAGTGCTGAACCCTATATACATCATTTTATCCTATCTGTTAATCCATGCTGATGATAAAATTTAATTTATAAATTAGACACAGTAAGAAGTTAATAAGTATAAGTAATTATAAAATAGAGCAATTTGACAACATACGGTAAAAGGTGAATGTAATCTCTCTGTGTGTGTCTCTAAATCTTATTGTGCTTACTCACGCTTCTTCTTCTCATGATATGAGATAATAAAATGTCTACATGATGAGATGAAGTGAGATGAATGACATAAGAACTGTGACCTAGCATGAGGCTGCTATTGTCCTTCTGATGTAGGCCAGAAAGGAAATCATCTGCTTCCAGACAGGGGTCAGTCATGGTTACTGAAACCACAGAAAGCAAACCCACAGGTAAGTAGGGGACTCCTGTATAGTGTAAGAGTTAGGAACAGAACACTGGGACAAGAAGACTGAGCTCATTGCACATACCAGCTGTGCGACCTTGGGCAAGGTACTCAGTCCCTCTGCATTTCAATCCTTTGCCTTTAAAATATGGGTCATAACATGAAAAAAATGTTCATCTTCACTAGCTATCAGGGAAATTCAAATCAAAACAACATTGAGATACCACCTTACACCAGTCAGAATGGCCAAATTAACAAGACAGGAAATAACAGGTGTTGGAGAGGCTGTGGAGAAAGGGGAACCCTCTTACACTGTTGGTGGGAATGCAAGTTGGTGCGGCAGCTTTGGAAAACAGTGTGTATATTCCTTAAAAAAATTAAAAATAGGGTTACCTTATGACCCTGTAATTGCACTACTGGGTATTTATCCCAAAGATATATATGCAGTGGAAAGAAGGTGCATATGTACCCTAATGTTGTCATGCCTATTAGACAGATGAAGAATTTGGGATTTAAGGTGACATGATGTCACTTATCCACTTATTAAGAGGAAGAAATGAGTTTTAGATGAGTTTAAATAGAACCAGGTTTATCTGAGGTCATATCAAAACTCTTAATCATAGATCTTTACAGTCTTTCTTCTGCACTAGCCCAAGTCTTACATATATTCCTCTTGTAAAAGCAATGACCACAATTTCCAAACTATGGAAAGGGCCAAGGTGCCCTTCAACAGATGAATGGATAAAGAAGATATGGTCCATATATACAATGGAATATTACGCCTCCATCAGAAAGGATGAATACCCAACTTTTGTAGCAACATGGACTGGATTGAAGGAGATGATGCTGAGTGAAATGAGCCAAGCAGAGAAAGTCAAGTATCATATGGCTTCACTTACTTGTGGAGCATAAGGAGTAATATAGAGGACAGTAGGAGAAGCAAAGGAAATGGGAAGTGGGGTAAATCAGGGAGGGAGACGAAACATGAGAGACTTTAGACTCAGAAACAAACTGAGGGTATTGGAGGGGGGCTGGGGGAAGGGTGAGTCTCGTGGTGGGTATTAAGGAGAGCATGTATTGCATGGAGCACTGTGTGTGGGGCATAAACAATGAATCTTGGAACACTGAAAAAAATAAAAATAAAATAAAATAAGGGTCATAATAGTACCTCCTCACAGAGTTGACATGAGGATTAAATGAGTTGATATAGATGAGGTACTTAGGAGAGCACCTGCTACATATAAGCTCTGGCTATTATTATCATAGTGAAATATAGAGACTAATACTGCTATTTTTCATGATAACTATAAAGTAGCTCTTGAATCTCTGCAGTTTTTTAAATCTCTTGAGTGAGCTAGAGAATCTTCTACATCTATTTGACATTGTCTGGGGTGCCAGGCACCCAGGGAGTTGCCAGGTATGCAAACCTAAAAAAGTCACAGTCTTCGCCCTAGAAAAAGGCATATAGGCACACGGAAGATGCTTAATCATTATGTTAAGTGCATGAGTAGAGATGTCAAGCCGTTAGGAGCATATAGAGAGAGGACTGAGTACTTCTCCCTGGGAGAGCTGCTGAAGCAGGTGATGTTCAGCTGGGTTTTGAAGGATCAGTGGAAGTAAGTCCACCAACAATTAGTACCTGGTGATCGATCTTTTTTGTGGAAGATGTGGCACAGGCATTGGTCTAGAACATTGGGTAGACTTTATTACCAAATGGCAGCAGTATTTGCTAATCAGCTGTGATGTGATAGGTCTCATTCCCAGATTGTTTACAAAAAGGGGGAGAGAAAAGGCACTAAAGGAAAAAAGAGAAAGGATGAAGAGAGAGAATTTGAAAGAAGAGGAAAAAGAAATAGCATAATTTTCCCAAAGGTAAAGTTAGACACGTGAAGGTACAAACTTTCCTGTGTAATATGCTATGCAAGGGCAATCCCATCTACATGGCTTACTTTAGTAAATTAATCAGATGTGTTGAAGCCAAGGAAGGAGGGAGCCCTTTCACTGTTAGGAGTGAAAGAACTTTATTCAGAGATGGTCCCTCTAAGGAAATAATGCGATTTTAACTGGTTTCTGTGTGACATCCGGATTTGTCCCTCAATAGGTAATATACAGACATTTAAGCTGCAGTTTGCCCAGTTCTGCTTCACTGGTCATTGGGGAAATTCATCTAAAGCTGCAAAAAGGACTTGCAATGTTTGCATCATATTAATAAACGGGAAATTGAGGAAGCTGCCAAGTGGCAGCAGAGTGTGTTTTGGTGGTTTGATAAGGCTACTAAAGAGTTTATGATGTGACAGATGTTTCACTACACTATTGTGAAATGAATAGATTATGAGAAGTAATTAGATGTACATTGGAATCAATGCTGTTATCATCGAGGCCTTCGGGCAATGCAGTAGATGAGAGTCTTGGCAGCAGGTGGTCCAATGGCTTGGAGACAGGAAGACACACCGCGGGAGACTGAGTGACAGGTTTCACAGATCCAGGGGGTGAGAGATCTGAGCTGGGGCTTGCATTTGTAATCTTTACTCATGTATAAATAATAACAACTCCACCACTGACTTCATATGCTGTGTCATAGCCTCTGTTACCCTCACACACATGTAGAATAGTGCTGGTTTCAACCACTCACAGATATTCTTGGTCTTCCTGTTTTGAAGAATGCATATGTATGTTCGATTGTAACTGACAGCTCTATCATTTTTTGAGGGAAGACTTTTAGAGCTAATCATCTGATGATTACATTTATTTTTCATGCTTGGCACTGAGCCTCCATTGTACAAAACTTCCTATAGGTTGCAGATCAGAGGCTGAAAAGTACTTTAACTGCCTTTCATCAGGAAAGCAGTTTCTTCTCTCTGGCTCAATGACTAACATTTAAAGGGACACGTTTGTCTCTCTGCTCTGTAAAATCCCTTTGCAGGGGACTTGGCAGGGTCACCCCCCCGTGCTTGAAGCAACCATATGGAGCCTGCTGCTTTCAAGAGAAGGTTTTGGTTTCTGCCAGTTTCCAGGGTCAGCTATTAGCACACTGGGGAATGTGGAAGTTTCTAAGCACAGAATGAAGAGGGAGGGAAGAAATGGGTGATTAGGGGAATTAAGTAACTGATTCCTTGCGTACATCTGCTACCCCTGTAGGAAGATGAAATATCTGGTAGAATCATTTATTAGCCTCTCTCTGCTTAAAACAGCAATGGTATTTATGTAAAAAACCCAGGAGGGCTTTATTGGATGATCTCAAAATAATATGTCATTTTGATAATTAAAGAGATCTTAGAAAATACGTAGCATATGGCTGTATACTCATTCACATGTGTATGAGTTTTAAATACTCTTATTTATATATACACCTAATTAAGTAATTAATCAATTCTAGTCATTCTTTTAATATACCTTCATTGAACCCTACTTACTATACTCCTGTTACTTGCTACCGTGGGTATAAACCTAAGTCACTATGTCATGTAAACCTCAGTTGTCTCTTTGGAAGTATCTGTGTGTGTGCGCACATGCACGCGTGTGTGTGTGTGTGTGTGTGTGTGTGTACACTCTTTACTCCCTAAGTCCCTTCCATAAGAAGCTAGATTTTTTTTTAAAGGTTTTATTTATTTGACAGAGAGAAACACAGCCAGGAAGGGAACACAAGCAGGAGGAGTGAGAGAGGAAGAAGTAGGCTTCCCGCCGAGCAGGGACCCCGATGCGGGACTCGATCCCAGGTTTCCGGGATCATGACATGAGCTGAAGGCAGTCGTTTAACCAACTGAGCCACCCAGGCGCCCCAGAAGCTAGATGTTTTGTTGGGGAGATAGATTGTAGGTACTTTTTTGACCTTATTATGTACCATGTATCAAACTTAACAGAAGAGAGAATGGAAACTAGAATGATTTAATAAAATAATATGAAGCTATAATATGCAAAAAGAAGGGGTGATACTGGTTAGTGTTTTTAACTAACTCATGGGTATTTTGGCATAACTAGTGGCTGACAAGATGGGATTTTCTTCTAGTTTAATAATCCTCTTAATAAAAATTTAGGAAACAAATGATGTATCCCACATGCCACAAGTTAAAGTAAGAATGATAAAGATCTAAATGCACTAAACACAAAGCTTCTACTTTTCAAAGGTCTCTTGTGTCACCTGTGTCTAGAGTTCTCTAGTGTGAACCACCAGCAATTCTGATTTTGAAAGAGCTCATGGCTGGCCAATCAGGACTTCCTGGGAGGGCAATAAAGCTTAATCCTTCAGATAATAGGACCTTGTCAAACAACCTAAAGAGGAAAGCCCTGGGCAATTGGTCTGTCCTCAGAGGAGCATGAACTTTCAGCAATAATAGCAACCACTTACGGAGTACTCTCCTAAATGCTTTCCAAACATTATCTCATTTAATCCTCATAACTGCCTTAGAGGGTAGATTCTGTGATTATCCACATTTGATAGGTGAGATGCTGAAGTTTGGGTAGGTTAAGGAAATTGCTCAAATTTGCCCAGGAAGGGGTAAAACTTGGATTTAAAATCAGTTCTTTGATTCCAAAGCTCATGAATTTTATCATCATCCTTCAGGCCAAATGGCATTCTTCAAGCCCTCTCTTTTTCCTATGGGATTTAAGGTCTGATACATTTCACATAAAGGGGGAAGTTATCTACAAGGAAATTCACATAACCCTGTTATCTGGTGGAACAACAACAAAAAACCAAGGCTTAAAATACATATATGTCTATTTGTTAAGATTCTTATCATATTGACTTTGCTCTCAGTATTAACCATGGGATTTTGGATGGACTGAGCCCATGAGTTCCAGTGACTGGCGAGTTCTTCCATCTCTGCCAAGGTGATGAAATTAAACAATATATTCAGGTGATAACATAAAACAAGATCTTCTGGAGGTTTGTATGCACATTAAAGTTTGAGAAGCACTAGCCCCATATGTCAATGGTTGACCATCTCTCCCAAAAGAAATGCTGAGCATTCCATCTTTGGACAGATCTGTCTTAAAAGGTTGAGCTAAACTTTGTCTGCCAGTAGTCTTCATACTTAGATGAAAATCTTATGTTGAAACTTTTCACAATGGACCTAGACACATTGCTACTAAAGACCATATAGAATAACAAATATGTATAATGCTCAGAAAGGCACTGAGAAAGAAAAACTGTCACACAGGAGCACATACTCTAAAGTTCTGCAATTAATCATCACACTGACAAATGAGAAGACAAGCAGAGAAAGCCCAGAAATAGACTCAAGTATACAAGTAAATTTAGCATTAAATAATGGTGGTAGCAAAAGCGATGTGGGGAAATATAAACTTTTTAAAAATGATACTAAGTAGCCATTTAGATATAAGTTAAATTAGAGACATTCCTCATACCTCATGCAAGAATAATTGCCAATCTATCAAAATGTGAAAAATATAGCCATAAAAGTACTAAATAAAGTCATGGTTGAATTTCTCTTTAATGGAGGTTCAGGAAAATGTTTTTTGAAATATGACTCAAAATCTAGCCAAAAAGAAAGAATTAATAAATTTGGCTACCTATATTTTTTCTATGGCAAAAACACCATGGCAAAATCAGAGGACAACTAACTGGAAGAATATATTCACACCATGTAACACAAAGAGCGAGGATCTAGAATATATTAAAAACTCTTATAAATTGAGGGACATAGGATCAAAAGTTCATCAGAAGAAAAGGAAGACACAAACAGATGATTCACCAAAACATTATAAACTGGCCTTTAAGATATGGAAAGATGTTCAAACTCATGCATTATTAGATAAGTGCAAATTATCACAACTCTGGGATGTTATTTCTCATATATCAGACTTCATGAAATTACAAAGTATGACAACACCTTCTGTTGGTAAAGCTGTGGAAAGGAATGCCTGGGAATGCAAACTGATGCAACTTGCCCGAAAGGGAATTTGGTGATATTTAACAAATCCACTTTGGGACTCAGAAAGAGCACTTAAAGAATTCACCTTGTAGTTACACTTCTGACAATACAAAGATTCTTTGCACAAGGTTATTAATTACATCATTGCTTGGAATTATAAAATTTATAAGACCACCTACATACGTACAAATAGGAAACCACTTGAATAAACTATGGTGCATCTGCAAGATGGAATATAAGGCAGCTATGGAAAAGCATGAACAAAGAGCTCTATGAGCTAATGTGGAATGTTTTCCAGGATATACTGAAAAGTAAAAAAAAATGAAAAGCATAGGAGAATAGCTATAGTAGCTACTATTTTTTTGATAAGCACAAAGGGAGGGCAAAAAAAAAATATATATGTGCATCTGCTTATTTGTGCAAAAAACAAAAACAAACCCAGAAATGCATGAGATGGGTGCCTACAGGGCTATAAGGAAGAAGAAAGAATGGAGCAATGGGAATGAGGTAACAAGGATCTGGGAGAATGACACTTCTTTGATAATAGTGTAGCTTTGGGTGGAATTCTGAGTTTTGGAACCAAGTTAATGTTTCACATGCATTTAAAAAAAATTAAAATCACTGAGCAGAAGGAAGGACCCCAAATGTAATCTACACAGTAATCAATTACCCAAAATGCATTACAATGAACAAAACCACAGTAAACGGGGTAGGGAATATTTTAAAAAATGGACCAAATTCAATTTAGAAAACAGTTTGATTAAACACAGTACAAATACACTAAAAATAAATTTACACTAAGGTAAAAGACCAAAAAAAGACTCACAGATATTATACACTAATAATTAATTTTGTTTTTTACATGAGTATAGGCCATGATTCTGAAACTACGTTCTGTGTGATCTGGGATTAAAAGAAGGTGTCAATATATTATTGCAAATGCGAGCTAGGTGTCTCATTGTCAGAGAAGGAGTTGCAAATAAAGGGAAAGGACAAAGGTAAAAATCAGCCATGCGGGATTGGATGGGAAATAGAAGTGTCAGTACAAACTCATAGTTTTGAAAATATTTGCAGATAAATACAGAGACTGCTATGTATGTGTGTGTGTGTGCACATGTGCACATATGTGTGAATCTACAAATTTATATTTTCCCATCTCTTTCTGCTAAGAAAGCCTAGAAGAAATGAATATCAGTAGCAAAGGAACTCACCTAGCACCCAGATCTTGGTCTTTAAATGGCATTAACCAGTAAAAGAAACTAGGAACTACTTGAGGAAATAGCTGATTCCGTGACTAAGACAACAAAACAAAAACAAAAACAAAGCTGGAATGTCTTATGATACCAGAAATTAAACAAATACCTGAAAAATGATGAGTATATGTTGAATGAATGTTGAAAGGACACTGGGACCAGGCTGAAGTAATTCCCATGGTCCAATTCAGACAAAATGGGTTATAACCGAGAATAAAATAAATATGCATAAGTTCCATATTGATATAAAAATAATCAAACCAATAATTAGTAGGAGAGAAGGGGGGAACTCTTCCTTACAGGATTTTACTTAATTAAGGCAGAAGGAATGATGCAACTAGAACATCATAGGAATTTGATAGATGTATAATAATAATTGTTGCAAACTGAAAGCATTAAATGATCCTAAATTCGTGGGTGAAAGTATAATGATACACCAGATATTTACATACTTTCAACATCTCTACATAAGATACTTACTAATTGCAAAGAAGTAATAACTTTATCATAGAGAGACCCAGCAGATATCACCTTTAACAGGTGATTAAACTTAACCCCATCAGCAATAAAGCATATTGATGACAGGTACCTCCTGATATGAAAAGGGTACAACATCACTTCTGTAGAATTCTTGCTAGAATGTATAAACTATAACTAATCAGAAGGAAACTTCAGATAAGCTTCGGCTGAGGGATAATCTAAAACATATCTGGCCAGTATTCTTCATAGGTTTCTCCCTTTTATAGCTTTATTGAGATATAACTGACAAAATTGTGATATTTAAAATGTGCAACATGATGATTATATATATATATATATATACACACACACACATTGTGAAAAGATATTCCCCACTGAGGTGTTAATTAACACATCTGTTACTTCATATATTTACTTTGGTGTGTGTGTGAGAGAGAACATTTAAGTTCTACTTTGTAATATACAATGTGGAAGTGATAGTGTCTTCAATAAATGATGATGGAAAAACTGGATAGCTACATGCAAAAAAATGAAACTGGACCCCTATTTTACAACATACACAAAAATCAGCCAAAAATGGCTAAAGACTTAAATATAAGACCTGAAACCATAAAACTTCTAGAAGGAAATGTAAGGATTGAACTCCTTGACATTGGTCTTGGCAGTGATTATTATTTTTTTTTGACACCAAAAGCAAAGGCAGCAAAAGCAAAAATAAACACGTGGGACTATATCAAACTCTTTGCACAACAATGGAAACCATCGACAAAATAAGAAGGCAACCTATGAAATGGGGAAAAAAAAGTATTTGCAAGCCACATATCAGAAAAGGGGTCAGCATCTAAAATATATAAGGAATTCATACAACTCAATAGCCAAAACAAATAACCCAATTAAGAAATTAGGCAAAGAAACTATATAGACATTTTCCTAAAGAAGAAATGAAAATAGCCAACAGTACATGAAGAGTTTCAAGGTCTTGAAAAACAAAGAATAACTGCTCTAGATTGGAGAAGACAAGGTACAAACATCCTTAGTCCTTTCTTTATTGGCTGGACTTTAAGCCTACTCACTTTCTGTTTACTCTCTTCCTAATAAGCTCCAGTTTGTCTAATGTCTCTTAAAGGAGGTGTCTAGGATCAAAAACTTAGTCTGTTATCTTAAAAGTCTAAGGTAAAATTGTCATCTCTTTTGTTTCTAATGTTTGACTCTGATAAGTAGAGACCACATTTTATAAAATTCCAAAGGAGTTATATTATGTTGTTATTGCAGACTGAGGTGTTGTCCTTAACTAAGGCAGTGGGATGACTGTCAAGCCATTGTTGGATCTTTAGCTGCCGCACTGTTCTTGGATCTCACATCTATAGTTGAGGTGTTGTGGATCCTCAGTGCAGAATCTTATATTCATCCCCATTAAATTTTATCTTGCTAGATTTTTACTCCTTGGCTGTAGTCTTTTGAGATCTTTAGTCTTTTGAGATCTTTTTAGATTCTGAAGCTGTCATCAAATATGTAAGCCTTGTGCCATCTATAAATTTGTTGAGTAAGCCTTCTATACCTTCAGCCAAGTTACAGATGAAAATGTTGAACCAAACTGAGTTCCCTTTAGACTCATATCAATTATTTAAGTAGAATACCTTTTCCTTGTACAAATTATTACTCACCCACCTCACACAAAATATTCTATGTATTCAGTCGGTTGTGCTCCATTTTGCTTACTCTGGTACAAGAAGGAAATTGTCAAATGAATTCTGAAGTTTAGATCCTTCTCATCACAGTTCTATGGATGAGTGTCCTACATTTGTTGTTTGGCCGAGAAAGGGGCCTTTCATGGTCTCTAGTATCACACAAGTCAATTGAAATCTGTCGAAAGCCTGGCTTCATTTCTGCTCTAACTTACTTAGGACTGATCACTGAAAAACCACCAACATGTATGTCACTCCAAATAGCCCAGAGACACTGACAAGCCAAGAAGGTATTTTCTGTCATAACTTCTCCTCACAAATCAAAGGGGTGAGATGAAGAGAGTGGATAATTTATAATGTAGGCAACTCATGTGATTATACTTTTGACCCTAACCAGGAAAGCTAAGCTTTTATTAAGATCATTCTTTTAACACTGTTTCAACGAAGATTCCATGTTTTTAGACCTAAGAAAAGATGATAGATTGTCACACCCACAGTGTATCCTGTCCAATGATTTCAAATCATATGATAACTCTAGGCAATCTAAAAGTAGCATCTATTACAAGGAGTTTATGAAGACTCTCATCTTATTCAGAGGCATAAAAAAACCATAACAGAATGTTTCCTATACCTTACAAAAGAAATAGGAAGAGCCACGTATATTAATTTCTTTAAAATGATTTAAAATACCTCTCCTCCTTGAAGACAGAAGTGCTCTAACCCACACCATATAATTTTGACTGCTGACCAGTACATTTGTGTGTTTAGAAGCAGTATATTGCTATAGTAGCTCTCTCTATAGGTCATAGTACAAGTACTGGGGACATTTAGAGCTATTAGTTGTATGGCTTGATCATGAAGCAAGACTCTCTAAGCTCAAATTAAAAAGAAAAACTAAAACTAATGGAAGAAAGCACAACAAACAAGACGTGTAGACTCAACTCTATTAAAGTCTCTACTTTAAAAACATTGTATACTCTCAAAGAAAATAAATAGAAAAATACTGATGCCAAATACTGTTAATACTGTCAATATTCCTACTATATGATGATATACATGTTGATTAAAAAATGCTAAGATTCCAACAAGTAATTTGAAAAAAAAATGAAGTTAAATTCACACAATCAGAATATAAATAAGTACATTTCAAAGTGTGTAAAAAAATAAAATATCTCATAGATATAATTTTTGAGATAAAATTTCCCTATTAGCAATTATTTAATGAAAACATTCTTTGCTGGTGGGAATATGAACTGGTACAATCTTTCTAAAATCTGAGAACATATGTGAAATGTTATTTATTTGAGAAAGAGAGAGAGTGAGTGAGAGAGAGCATGAGAGGGGAGAAGGTCAGAGGGAGAAGTAGACTCCCCACAGAGCTGGGAGCCCGATGTGGGCCTTGATCCCGGGACTCCAGGATCATGACCTGAGCTGAAGGCTGTGGTTTAACCGACTGAGCCACCCAGGCTCCCATACATGAAATGTTAAAAGTGATTATACTTTTGACCTAATACTTCTGTTTCTGATAGCCTATTTTAGGAAAACAATATTTGAAATAATAAGACAAAATAATAAGAAAAAACTACATCTTACTTATAAATAGCATCATTTATAAACAGGAAAATCTATGATCAAGCAAAGTGTTCAACAATCGCTGAATTATAGAAAATCAGAATAAATGTTATGAAAACCTTTAATTCACAATGTCAATATAAAAACCGGGATACAAATGTTATATACAGAACAGTCTTATTTATGAAATAATACACATAGGAAGGAAAAATCGCATATCCTGTAACAGGATTGTGTGCTTTTAATTTCCTTTTAAAACTTCTGTGCATCCTAAACTTTGTTCTGTGAGTCCTTGCTGTTATGTGACCAGAAAAAAATAATTTAAAATATCAATTAAAAAATTTTAGGGCGCCTGGGTGGCTCAGTGGGTTAAAGCGTCTGCCTTCAGCTCAGGTCATGATCTCAGGGTCCTGGGATCGAGGCCCGCACTGGGCTCTTTGCTCGGCAGGGAGTCTGCTTCCTCCTCTCTCTCTGCCTGCCTCTCTGCCTACTTGTGATCTCTCTCTGTCAAATAAATAAATAAAATCTTGAAAAAAAATTTTTAGATGTGTTTATCTTATCTCCTGCCAGACTATATTTTAGGTTCAGTATTTAGTCAATGAGCTTTTCTGAGTGATAATATCTTTTCTCATGTATTTCAAGACAATGGTGGGAGATACAGAACACCTCCAGCTGGTCTCCCCTTGCTTCATCAGGACAGTGCAGGTTTTCTTCCTGGATTTGTTCTGGGATAGCCTGTCGCCTCTTTTGGGGGGCATCAGGAGCACTCTAGGCATTATAATCCTAGATCTCCATCGTACCGCAGATATGCCATTGCAATCATTCTTTTTCTGTGCTACTATAACATTTATGTTTCTCTGTTACTAACAAAGACAATGTATTATAAGATATGACTATGCTGAGTGCCTCTTCTAACCTCTGAATTCCTTAAAGACAAACAGCCAAATTTTTTGTTTGTTTGTTTGTTTGTTTTCATATGGTTGTCACCATTTAGCAGAGTAACCAAGCTATCATAGGCCCTTGAAAGGGTCTTCAGTGAGTAAATGAGTGAATGAATCCAGGGCACCAACTTTATCATGAACTCTAACAATTGCATCTCCAGGTAGGACAACTAACCTCCAAACCATCAGTTACTTCTCCCTAAGGTTCATGCAGGTTTACAGAGCCTACCAGAGAGGACTCATGAGAAAGAAAAAAAAAATCACGTAAATGAAGACATTTTGTAGACTGTAAATTACTACAAAAATATGCCAAAATTTTTACTGGATAAGTTCTTTTACCAAATGTCTCTAAATTATTGTAGAAGAGATGTAGAGCTATAATCACTAACCATGAGAAAATATACGTGAAAGCATTTTAAACACAAAAATAATTTTTTACTAATATTAGTGATAGTTAATAATAAAATAATAATACTTAATATCAGCAGTAGTATGTTCCACCCAAATAATCTCCCAGCTTCAGAATGAATCTGAGGTATAGATGAGTCCCCAGAGAGTAATGTATCATTTATTTAAATAGGAAAATTCTCTCTCAAAAAATGCTGAATGCACTTCATTTATTGCTGTTTCTCTAGCATTAATGGTGACCTAGGGTCCTTTAAGATTTCTGTGTCTCCCCAAGTACTCAGTTCACTATTAGCAGACTTCTCCCCCCACCTTTCCCTTCTCATTTCTGACGAATAGTCATTTGCTATGGGAATGTTTTATAAAAACCTAAACTGAATGGACAAGGTATTAGGCACATTTAATGTGTAATTAAGTTTAACTGAGTTTCTCTCAGTGAACCTGATAGCAATGTACTTGGCTAAGATATGGCTGGTTTTTAACTGGGGATGAAGAAGAACTTGTGCTTCATTGGTAATTACAAGACAATGATACATGCAACCTGTCATTTTGTCTTTCATAAAATTGCATTTAACAACTGCATACTAGTTTAGCAATTGTATAAATTTTTTTTGTCACTTTGTGATTAAATTCTATTATACTTAAAGCTTCAATGACCAAATTTGGGCTGAATTTTATCTGGCAATACCTTAGAATATAAAGAAAAGTTTTGGGTGCCTGGGTGGCTCAGTGGGTTAAGCCTCTGCCTTAGGCTCAGGTCATGAGGTCAGGGTCCTGGGATCGAGGCCCTCATCGGGCTCTCTGCTCAACAGGGAGCCTGCTTCCTCCTCTCTCTCTGCCTGCCTCTCTGCCTACTCGTGATCTCTCTCTCTGTCAAATAAATAAACAAAATCTTAAAAAAAAAGAAAAAAGAAGAAAAGTTTTGCTAAGCAAAGTGGATAGTGTTAACAAAATGAGTAAGCATAGTTTTAGCCACCTCCAAAACAAGTAATTATATAAAATTATATGAAATTTCTGTAGTATAGTTTCAGCAAAAGCTCTACTTGCAATACTTCTGTAGTGTTTAAGTCAACTTTTGTTAAGCACTAGGTGCAATGTAACTACATTTTTATTCATGAATCTGCTCAAGTTATCCAATATATATCCAATATAAAAAAGCTATGCATTCCAGTAGAAAAATGGGTTCCACACACAAAATTCTCAAAAAAAAATCCATTAAATATGACTAGATATTCAGGAAATGCAAGTAAAAATGAAACACATTTTTGACTTTCACATTTGCAAAGATATGGTAAGAATAATAAATTCAGTAGGTTGACAAGTTTCACACACCGAATTAATTTGATTACTAAAAAAAGATAACTGCTTATCAATAACAGAGTGGCAGAATAAATTATAGTATATCATACAATGGGAAAATTTATGGCCATTAAAAAAGGTGAGGTTACTCAGGTTTTTGTTTTGTCGTGAATCCTCAAGAACACCTTTAGGTTCAGTGACTTTCTAGGACTCACTGATTTCAAAACAGCTTTTCTACTCATACTTACAGTTTGTTATCACAAGAGCATTCAGATGAAAATCAGCAGAGGGAAAGGGTGCATAGAGTGGAGTCTAGAAAAAAAAGGCCCAAGTTGCCAGTTGTTCTCTCCCAGAAGTCACCTGGACAGGGCTTCATCTCCCCGCAGTGATGTGACAACACTGTGAAGTGTTGCCAGCCCGGGGAAGCTCAGCTAAACCTTCATACCCATGGCTTCTCCTGCAGGTAAGTTGCATGGAGCACCCTTAGGACTACCTTAGCCGCTGAGTCTCCAGCTTCCCAGAGGTTAAACTGAAACCATGCAATTCTTAGGCATGCAAATACACACATTCACCATAAATCATGCCAATAACCTAAACTCTATAGTATGGCCTAGGCATGGTCTCAGGTATACAAAGAAGTATTTGTCAGGCAGGCAACTCCAAGGCTCAGAGGTTATATACGAGAAGTCAATCAAGGGCCAGTCCTAGAGACTTAAAATGGGACAACCCATAAGCCGGCTGAGTTAATTCTTTATTGCACAGCCTTAATTTCTCTTTTTGGTCTGCTAAAATATACCAAAGGACACAACACACTCTTGTCAATACAGTGACTGACCATGGCAGAAATTGATAATAACTGTCACGAAGGGAGCTAGTATGCTCTTGGTGGGGGAAGGGTGTTGAAATGAGGTGGGTCCACGTTCTTGCAAAAATTGTCTCAGCATCATTAGATTTAGAGACATTTGGTTTGTAAAATTTCCTGGCCCACCCCTAATTTAGATATGTCTCAAACTTTATTTTTACTGCAATCCACAGTATGAGATGTATTTTGCTCTGTGATGGTGCATGTCCCCACTAAGCAAATACAAACAATTGAAGCAAATTTTGTGAATAAATCTCACTTTTAATACACACAATGCACTCTGCTATTTCCCATACTATTCTAGTCCACTCTATCTTATATTATTTATAAAATGCTAGATAAATTTTACCAAATTGATTTCATGACTCCATAATAAGTAATAGCCTTTAGTTTGAGAAATATTGATCACCTACTTCTAAATTGTGGGCATTCATTTTTGACATAGAAAGACTTCATGAAATATGGGTAAAAAAGTAAGTTAGAATGTAACATAAATATTCTATTATGATTTATTTTATGTAAATTTTATAACTAAATATATGTATATATGTAGATGTGTATATATACACATATATATTTAGAGAGAGAAACAGAGGTGCCAAAAAGTTGCTCATCAAAATGCTAATCAATGCCATGAAAGCAACCTTTAGTTAATTTGGAAATAACTCAAGGATGTGGAATTTTGAGTACTGTAGTTGCTATTGAACTTTTTCTATTTCTGAGTTTGGCTTTTGGCATAAGCATTTTTTTTCCTTTACAAAAATTAGAAAACTCTTTTTAAAAATAAAATATCAGGGTATCTGGGTAGAGCAGTCTGTTAAGCGCCTGACTCTTGGTTTCTGCCTCGGTCGTGATCTCAGGGTCATGAGATGGAGCCCCACCAGGCATCAGGATCCACATTTTGCAATGAGTCTGCTTAGGCCTCTCTCTCACTCTCTCTGCCCCTCTCCCAGCACACACACTCTCCTCTCTCCCTCTCCCCCCAATAAATAAATCTTAAAAATAAAATAAATATCAAGTTATCAAAGACAAAAAAGGTAAGAGAGAATCCTCATGCATGCTAAGTCTCTATTTACTAGGTTGATCAGACAGAATTACCAAGATTTAAGATCAGTATCATTTTCCAAATATTTCACTGATTACTTCAGAAAATGTATTAAAGATAAGTGAGAAGCAAGTTGGGTGTTTTTTTTTTTTTTTTCTGTTTTTATCATCAAACCTTAAAAAAAAAGTTTTACTTTTAGATTCTAATGAGTTATTATTCTTGTCATAGTGTTAATGATATTTAAAACCTAGACAAGATAATTTGGTATGTGATTAAATAAATATATAAAGCTAGTAATCTTAAAAAAGATACATAACTAAATCAACCTTCTTTGTTATCTGACAAAGGGAACTTCTTACTGGCCAGAAATAAGAAACTCTGGCAGGGATAACTCATCACTGCTCTAACTCCCAAATACTCTAAGTCTTAATTCCTTCCTGTGTCAGGCATTGGTGTTCAAAAATTCAGTCTACTCTTGTGGAACTCAAATAATATCATTTCAAATTTTAATACCATTATATTTAGGATCGTTATATTTGGGATCATTATATTTGGTCTAAATTGTCTAATTTTCTATTAGTTTAACTGAAACAAGTCATTTTGCATCCAAGCAAAGGAGCACTTCTCTTGTCAGGGCAAATGGGTATCTCTGCAACTGTCAACTGCTTTCCCCATTTCCTCCAGTCAGACACTAACCCAGATGATACGTAGGAAACTGACTGATTAAACAATTATCAAGCCTTCCTGGAGAAATAATTTCTGATCTTCCTACTGTCAAATTCACACTCCTGGGCAGCTTTTCCACTTTCTCCTGGTCCATTGTCAGAAATCTCTGGATGGGTGAGGACAGGCTAAAGGAAACTTAAAGTTAGATTTGCAAAGCTACTTTCTACCAAGACTGCTTTTCTTCTCCAAATGCAGAGCAGTGTAGACAATAAAACCCATAAGCCTGTGTAAAAGTTTCCCCTTTTGTCATTCCTCCTCCCATTAACCTTCCTTGGCTGAAAAACTGTCCTGATGGTTAGATCCGGGTCCACCCTCATTTGTGTGGATTCAAAGACCAATATTCACTCAAAAAGTATTTGAATTTCTCTTCATCTTGTGAGGATCTTCTTTTGTTGTGTAATTAAGGCGGCCTGTAGCCAAACAAACATCTAACTGAATCTCATGGGAATTAATAAGCATGATTTTCCAATGACTTGGGATTAGTGGTAGTTTCTGAAGAATTGGTCTTAAGTTTAATAATGAAAATGTTGGAGTGTAACTGGATTACAATTTTAAATGACCCAAGAGAATTAAGAAAGACCACATAACCCTAAGCAATATACCATTTAAGGGTTATGATACCTACCGTGTAAAATATAAAAATTGAATTGTAATTTTCATTAAAAAATGAGCTTTGGTGAGTTGGTAACATTAATGCAGAATTTCTTACTTCATCTTTACACTTAAGATAATACACACAAATCTAATGGGATATATTTCACATATTTGTTAGACTATAATGCAAGGATTTCAAATAATATCGCGAAGACAGGTTGTATAATTTTATCTGAAGCTCACTTCGAAACATCACTTCTCCATTGCCTTTTCAGCTGTAACATGTTGTAAAAATATATATATAACAAATCTACCATGATATGTGTATGTATTCTATAATTAATTCTGAATATTTAATGATCTACTCACAAGTCTGCTATTTATGGAAGAAAATGAAATAAACACACGTTTTAAAAACTATAGATTAGTCCTGCCAAAGAAGAGCATTTTTAAAAGTATAATCAAAGCTCTAAAAATAAAGTTATGAGCCATATGCCTGGAACAAATGGATTTTTTCTCACCTTTGACTTCAAACAAAAAAACAAAAAGAGAGAGAAAGGAGGTTTCAGTCACACAGTATTTAATCCAATTTGCTTTGGGTTTAATCTCCAAAACAAGGCTGGTCTGCTAATTCCCAATTATAATGGCACATGTAATCAGAGTCCTCATTAACAAAGACTGACTATATTGTCTATTAGGAATGAAAATTTGAAATGCAAATTCAGCAAATCAAAACATTAAATGAGCTCCTACCCAGGATGCTTAGAGCTCCCGCCAGGGCAGACCATGCCTGCGGACACCTGCCCTGGATTTTCCCTCCAGCTGAATGTTTCCTTCGGTTCCAGTCTTTGCCTCCTAATTGACCTGCTTATGATCTCTGCTACAATTAACATATGCTTATTAGTAATGGCTGGTTAAAGATTTCAACTGCTGCAGTTTACAAAGTCTAATAGAGATGGCACAGCACAGGAAAGATGATGCCACTATTCCCCGCATCAGCAAAGTCATCACAGTTACTGGGCCTGTGGTAGATTTTTCACCGTCTGATGGGCAGGAATTGTTACTAATTGACACTAGAAATCAATGCATCCTGAATCCGGGCCTCAGATACACAATAAAGATATAAGTACTTGGTCAGTCCTTTTCCCCTTGGAGAAAGTAATTTCTAATTTGGTTTCAGGAGGAATAGAAATTGAAAGAACTTCTCTAACTGGGTGAATGGATGAAGTTATACATAAACTATTAAGACTTAAGAAAGAATTTAGTCAAGTGCAAAATTTCCCATTCCATTGTATGGAATTGCTCTGCAGAGCAAAAGTTATGATTTCAAATTCAAAATAAACTCAAGGCCATTAGCCATTCATCCAGTTAGAGAAGTTCTTTCACTTTCTTTTCTTCCTGAAACCAAATTAGAAATCACCTAAACAATGAATCTTGGAATACTCCATGAAAAACTAATGATGTACTGGTGTACTGTATGGTGACTAATAACACACACACACACACACACACACACACACACGCAAAAGAGAAAAAATAGTCTTAGTAGGGTGACTATGCTTTTGAAAGATTATTCTTAGAGTTTCTATTCTGATCTTTAAGTGCCCCTTCTTAGTGTCTAATTAATACCACCAGATTTAGGAGTACTGTGATGTTAGAAGAGCTTCCTTTCTTGTTTCTAGTCATGTAATTTGATTGAAGAGATATTCCACATCCTCTGAAATAGTTTTTTTATTCAGAATTAATTTTTGACCAATCTCAAACAGTGATGAGGTAATAGTAATTTGGCTCTTTCTAGCCAAGGGGCAGCTACACCTTGATTATATGCCTTAGTGCTGGTTGATCATACTCGTTCTTGAATCACTGTCTCTCATGATCAGCATTGTCTCCTACAGGAGGCAAAAGACTTTGTTCTGAGTCTCAGGAGGCCTTGGGCTGTCACTCATTAACAACAGACAACCTATTCTTTCTCTATTGCTAGGTAACAAAATACCACAAACACAGCAGTTTAAAGCAACACGGACTCATGAGCTTATAGTTTTGGAGAGGGGCAGGTGGAAGTCTAGGGATGGTAGCAAGGCCCACAGTGCTCCTCTAGAGCTTAGGGTTCTCATCCAAATTCACTGGTTGTAGGCAGAATACATTCCCTTTTAGCTGTAAGATGGAGGTCCCCATTTCCTTGATAGCTGTCAGTAGGGGGCTGACCCACTCCCCATCCCACCCCCACCCATGCCCCCACCCTCTGCCCTCCCCAGACTAGAGGCTGCCCACATCCCTTGTCACATGGCTCCCTCCCTCTTCCAGCCAGCAATAGCTCACTGAATCCTTCTCCTTCAAGTCTCCGCTTCCTTTTTGCAAGAGAACTCTGCTTTTAAAGAGTTTGCATGAGTAGCTCATATGCACCCAGATCATCTCTCTAATTTAAGGCCTACTGAGCCATGTAATATAGCCTAATCATGAAAGTAAAATCTATCATATTCACAGTCCTGGGGATTATGTAGGTTTTGTACACAAGTGAGGTGAAAAATCTTGGTAGTCTGCCTATCACTGCAAATCACTTAGCTTCTTTGGCCTCACTTTCATGATTCAAAATGAAAAAGATTGGGCTCGCTATTTTCCCCCATACCTTCATATCCAGGACCAAATCATTAAAAACACATGAGTCACACAAACAAAAACCACCAGTTAATTGTTACATGCTCACCTGGACTTTTATATGGTAGGTTAGTGTTTTTGCTTAAATTAAATAGTAATAGGACACCTTCCATTACTGGGATTTACAGGAGCAAAAAGTAGGAGCATATGGTCTTCCTTTTGTTTTGGGAATATAACTTTTTTCTAGCTGACATGATGAACAAAATCACTTTGGTAAAAGATGCCTTTGCAAAGAACTACAGTGAAAACACATTTGAAGTGGGTTTATATTCATGACGAAATTCTTAGTACTGACTGTATATCACTGAGCACATATATTGGACTCTAAAAATATGGAAAGTCCAGGCGAGCATTTGAGTTCCTTAACTTTAATCTCTACGGTTAGGTATATTCACATTAACAGCCCACTTTTCCTCTCTCTCTCTCAACATGTGGCCTCTGGTTCCATTTGAAATTTAGTCTCCAGAGATTCAATTACAATGCATGGGGACTAGTAGAGTTGTAGGTTGAATAATAAGAATTGCTATTTTAAAGTAATCAAAACAGTATGGCATTGGTCCCAAAGCAGATCAGTGGAACAGGATAGAAAACTCCAAAACAAACCTATGATTATATGGTCAATTAATCTTCAACAAAAGAGGCAAGAATATGCAATGGGAAAAAGGCAGCCTCTTTAAGAAAAAATGTTTTGGGGAAAGCTGGACAGCTACATGCAAAAGAATGACACTGGACCATGTTCTTATACCAACCATAAAAATAAACTCAAAATGGATTAAAGACCTAAATGTGAGGCTTGAAACCATAACAATCCTAGAAGAGAGCACAGGCAGTAATTTCTCTGGCATCGCCCATAGTGACATTTTTCTAGATATGTCTCCTGGGGTAACAGGAATAAAAGCAAAAATAAACTTGAGACTACATCAAAATAAAAAGCTTCTACACAGCAAAGGAAGAAATAAACAAAACCAAAAGACAATTTACTGGATGGGAGAGGATAGTTGCAAATGGCATATCTGATAAAAGGTTAATATCCAAAACATATAAGGAACTTGCCCAACTCAACACCAAAAAACCCCAAATAATTCAATTAAAAAATGAACAGAAGACATGAGCACACATTTGTCCAAAAAAGACATATGGATGGCTAACACACACATGAAAAGATGCTTAACATCACTCATCATCAGGGAAATGCAAATGAAAACCACAATGAGATATCACTTCACACCTATAAGAAACTGTTAGTGGGAATGCAAACTGTTGCAGCCACTCTGGAAAACGGTATAGAGTTTCCTCAAAACAATTAAACATAGAACTAATTTATGATTTAGTAATTGCACTACCAGGTACTTACCCAAGGAATGCAAAAACACTAATATGCAACTCTTTGTTTATTGCAGTCTTATTTACAATTATGGAAGCAGCCCAAATGTCCCCTGATAGATTTATGGATGTGTACACACACACACACACACACACACACGCACACGCACACACACACACACACACACACACACCACATCACACACACCAAACACATTGGAACAATATTCAACTATAAAAAAGAAGGAATCTTGCCATTTGCAATGACATGGATAGAACAAGAGAGCATAATATGAAATAAGTCAGATGAAGAAAAATACCACAAGATTGCACTCCTATGTGAAATTTAAGAAACAAACAAACGAACAAAGGGCAAAAAAGAGAGAGATAAACCTAGAAACAGACTCTTAACTATCGAGAACAAACTAATGGTTACCAGAGAGGAGTTGGAGTGGGTTGGGTGATACAGGTGATGGGGATTAAGGAGTGTATTTGTCATGATGAGTACTGAGTAATGTACAGAATTGTTGAATTACTATACTGTACACTGGAATGAATATAACACATAGGTTAACTATACTGGAATTAAAATTAAGAAATTAATGAAAATATAAAATATTACTTTAAAATAACTATATTCTGCTTTCATTGAAATTATTCTAGGAACCTCCACAATCAAATGTATTTGTTGGCTTTTCTTTCTCTGACTGCTGTTAGTAAAATGTTTGAAACCTAGTTATATAGACACAGCCACACTCCTGTAACTGGATTTGAATGTCCTCTATAAAAATAAACCATGAACTATTTAAGAGATTATAGTGCTGTCTGTCCTTTCATTTTTAAAAGATTTTATTTATTTATTTATTTTAGGTATGAGGGGCAGAGGGAGAGGAAGAGGGAGAGGGAGAGAATCTCAAGCAGACTCAGAACCGAGCACAGAAACTGACATGGGGCTCGATCTCAGGGCTTGAGATTGTGACCTGAGCCGAAACCTAGAGTCAGATGCTTAACTGAATGAGCCACCCAGGTGCTTCTGTTCTTCCATCTTTTTTAGGAAAAAAATCCAGTTTCCTTGGATATCTCCTTGATGGAGAATAGGGCTCTAGCTCTGAAGCATGAAATTCTGCCTATTCTCCTAAATTTTGGAGTCTCTGGAATTAGACTCGGGAAAATATCCCTAAAGTAAGGTATACTTGCTTTTTCACTTATAAAATAGGGATAATTATGGTACTCATGCTAACCCATTGATGTGAGAACTGAAGGAGTTAGTACTCTAAAACGCTTAGCATGGTGTTCGACACAGGAAATTTTGGCAACTCTTGTTTGGTTGTACTCTTCATGTCTTAATTTGACCTGGTTGTAATTCTAGTTCACCTCAACAGTAGAGTAATTTCACTGCTTTTAATAAAAATAGTTTAAGTAGTCAATATTATTTTTTGTTTACCAACTCTAAGGAACATTCCCATACTCTAAAAACTGAGGATTACATGGATGATGTAGGCAAAGGGACCAGAATTTGCCTGGAACAGTACTCAAGGAGTGCTCAGCATTTTTATTCTTAGAATTACCCAGTGATACCACCCACTCAGAGTTAATCTTATCACCAATGGGAAGTATTTTTTGCAGCTTATTTTCTATACATAATTAGGTGTATATTATATGTTTATTCCATCATTCTATTATTAGTCACCCACTATAAAATATAAACAAGTAATGATCTCTTTCAGAGGCAAAATAAAAACACTAGTTGTAGTTGGTAGGATTATACACATTTATTTTGTCTCTATGCCCACATCTATTACCATGTATCTGTCATTGTCTCTTTTACTTTATTATCTCTAACACTTATGGCCAAACTTCACTCTCATTCTCCTTCTTCCTCTTCTGTTATTGTTAATAGCTGCTATGACCTCTCACCTGGCCTATAGAAAAATGGTCTCCATAATGATATTTCAATACCCATTTTTTCCCTTCTTTAATTCATTCAAACAAAACTCAAAGAACATAGGTAATCTTGCCCTTAGCTTAAGATCCTCTATTCTGCTATTGAATTACAAAGTGGCAGAGAGAGGGAGAAAGAAAGAAAGAAAGAAAGAAAGAAAGAAAGAAAGAAAGAAAGAAAGAAGAGTGAAGAAGAAGAAGAAGAAGAAGAAGAAGAAGAAGAAGAAGAAGAAGAAGAAGAAGAAGAAGAAAGAAGAAAGAAAAGAAGGAGAAAAGAAGAAGGAGGAGAGGAGGAGGAAGGGAAGAAGGAGGAGGAAGGGAAGAAGGAGGAGGAGGAGAAGAGGAGGAGGAAGGGAAAGAAAAAGAAGAAGGAGGAGGGCAAAGGAGAAGAGGGAAGGGGAGGGACAGGAGGATGGAGAAGGGGAAGGAGAAGGGGAAGAAAAGAAAGAATTCAACTTTAAAAAACATGCATATTCTTGCAGTCAAATACTCAGCAGACCCTTACATTTTGTGTTATGTTGCAAAATAAACTTTTTATTTATTTTGGGGGAGGCATTATAATCTTTCCAGTTCTTACAGAATGTTCAACATATTAATTTGATGCTCTCTCAAAGGTTTCCTGAAGATTTTGGCAGGGGAAGCCTCACATCTTCCACAAACCCAGCCACAGACACTGGGCTGTCCCTTGGGGCAGATTGTTGACGGGTCACCATCTCTCCCTGTTCTTTTCTTTTCTGTGATGCCATGTGATGACATACACTTTCAGGCTAAACTCAGGAAATGCCCTGATTCTACCCCAGCCCTCATACCTATAGCCCTCGTCCCTAAAGGGAAGAGTGGGGCAAGGTTATGAAGGAAGGTCCCTATACTATCAATGACATGCTTCATTGTAAGACTTGGCTTGTTTTCCCTCTTTTGTCTGTGGAGTGAGGACATCTCTGACATAAGGTCAGCCCATCCAGAGGACGTGTGCTCTACTACCCTTTGCTGCAAATTTCAGCAGCAAACGTTTCCTTTGGGAACTAATGATGCCTGGGTCCCCTTTGCAAAGATTCTGAGAGAGTGGGTCTGGGATGAGATGTTGTAAAAACTCCCCAGGTGATTCTGATTGCAGCCAAGTTTGATATCCACCAATATAAAGAGAGTCTAAATATACAGATAATGAAATCAATCAGAGGTAGCCAGACCCAGAGAGATTTTTCTGGGCTTTCCTCCAGCTCTGCTAACCCATGCCCCTGACTGCCTGCACTTCAGACCCTCTGGATTTCTCAGTCCCTCTAATGTCCTTTCCTCTTCTTGTTTCCACTCATTTCCACAGTCAGTTCCTTCTACCTGAATCAGCATACCCTCTCCTGCCTGCATCAATGCCTAGCTCATTCTCATTCAGCCTTTAGATCTCTCTCCAATTGTAATTCTCTTGTGAAGATCTCCCATATACCAGGTGTCCCCTTTACAACAGCACGTTCCTCCTGTTCATGCACATCCTATTAGATAGCCCAAAACCAAGGGGCTCAGCACCTATACCTGGGTCCACGTCCTGGCAATATACTAGCTATTGGACGTGGACAAATTACTTCCCTGCCCTGTGTCTCAGTTCCATATCTTTAAATGGACACAACCGCTATTCTCACCATATTGGGTTGGTAGGGGAGTGACAGGGAAGAATACACAGAGAATATTTACAACAGTGCCTAGTATACAATAAGCACTGAGAAGTCCTTCTATTTCATTTTAAATCATTCATGGTTTAATGTTTGTTTCTCTCCCTAGAATGCAGACTTTATGAAGGCAGGCCCATCCATGTCTGCTTCTTCTTTTCTTTATTCTTAAAGTTATTCATATATTAGAACTACACTGAATATATGTTGAACAAATGAATGAATATATAATGTAAATAAAATAAGTATAGACATGTTGCCGATAAGCTTTCTTATATTATCTTAAATCTTATATTATCTTGTAAATATTCTCTCATGATTTGGTGTTGCCCAAAGATATGACTTTTAAAGCCTGAATAGCTGCAAATGAATAATTTTCCAGTATGGGAGTTGTTTCTGAGTTTTTTTTTTTCCCCAAAAGATTTTATTTATTTATTTATTTGACAGAGAGATCACAAGTAGGCAGAGAGGCAGGCAGAGAGGAAGGAGGAAGCAGGCTCCCTGCTGAGCAGAGAGCCAGATGTGGGCCTTGATCCCAGGACCCCGAGATCATGACCTGAGCTGAAGGCAGAGGACCCAACCCACCGAGGCACTCAGGTGCCCTGTTTCTGAGTTTTAATAGAGCTTCCAAAATACAATAATGTGATTTTTCCTCCAACATCTTTTTCCCTTGAAGAGCCAAAATTTAGAATGAAATAAATGACCAAAGGTTTAATTGTAGAATTGGGCAGCCTACATAATTCAAAAACTGGGTAATTGGGCCTCGACTCAACAGGAATTGATGGTACCTTGTTAGCGTGTAAGAAATATTAAATAATAATAACACAAGTATAAAGTTTTGTATTTTTTTATGTATTTCATGAAACTAATAAACCACTGAACATCTACCTGAGGGCTACTGCCCCTTAATTTAAATTGATTTTATGTTTAATTTATGATTGCTCAAAAATATTATGAAATGTAAAGAAGAAATGAAACCTCATAAATCAATGTGGTCTGGATTGCCAGTTTAATTTCCATATTGATTTAGTGCCCTGATTGGTGGTATCTATAGGAAGGTATAAAACATACAGGACATCACTGGGTAAAGGGTCATATCTGTTATATAAGAGAGAGTTTCCTCTCATTAATCTCTACAGTAGGTGAAATAAACACATTAACAAACTAAATTTTTGATTTGGGTTTATACCTCATTCTTTGTAGCCACTTATATTAATAGACTCCTTTACCTTCATCACAGCTATTGGCATAGGGAACGAGTAGTAAATTTGGCTTATGTATAAATATAACACCTGTGAATTTAAAACATTTTTATGTAATACTAAATATTATGCTTTCTGATTGTAGACACTTTTGTGGCCACTAGATTTGGGGGTTGTCATTAAGCAAGAAACTTCATGCACAAATATATTTAAAGGTATTAAAAAGACCAGTTTTTATTGATAGCATGAATTCGTTTCTAATGTATGTAATCTTATTGTGTTCAATATATCTTTGCAAGCCAAATTTTAAATTGCTTTTGGAAAAAAATCCCCTTTTTGCAAAGGAGTAATGTAAATGAACTAACAAGTAGCAGAAATTCTGGAATCAAAATGGTTGGATTTCTTTCTTGGCTCCACTGTTTAATAACCTGGTGATCTTGGTCAAGTTATGCAAGGCAATAATGCACAGAAAGTCCTTCTCCTGGTGCTGGGCATTGAGTATGTATTCAGTGAATGTTAACTCTACTCACATAATGACAGCAATTATAATGATAATAGTAACAGCAAAATACACTGTGACATAGTTTCAAACCATTATAAACAGTAGCATTTATTTATTTATTTATTTATCTATTTATTTATTTATTTATTTATTTAACGTTTTTTCCTTTTAAGCTTTGGGTGTTTATTATGTCCCATACCTGTTTTTAAGAATTTTCCATATATTATAAATTTAATTGTTACAAAAATCCATTATGATAGGGGTTAATGTAGTTTTCATTTTACAGATGAAGAGAGGGAGGAACGAGGAGGAAGTGGCCTGGACAAATGTCCCAGAGTTCGTAATATAGAAGCCCACTTCACTGGTCTTTACTTAGCCATCTCAGTGAGTTGTTAATCCACACTCCTCTTTCCACTGTCAAATGTCCTGACTGGTCGCCCTGCTGCTAAATGCTCAGTCTGGCAAGAGAGTCTCTCTCTGTTTGCACCCTGCCGCACTGACTAGCTGTGGGACAAGCTTTCCAACCGTCAGATGGTTTGCTCCCAAATTTATTAATGTGGTGGACTTGTCAAGTTAACACATAAGTTATCCATTACTTAAATACTACACAAGTCAAAAAAATGTGTGTGAATAAAGGTAGAGAATTGTTTCTATGAAAACCAAATTGAATTCTTTTTCTTTTTTAAGTAGGCTCCACACCCATCATGGAACCCATGGTGGGGCTTGAATTCATGACCCGAGATTAAGACCTGATGCTTAACCAACTGGGCCACCCAGGTGCCCCCAAACTGAATGCTCTTTGAACAAATATTCAGATTAGGTATGGATGAGAAAATGGGAAAAACAACAGAAAACTCTGGAAGTAGTCTGTGCTCACATCACCTCTGAATCTCCAGCTGCTTTAAAGAACCCAATAAGGAAGTGGACATGTCTTGTGGGGATGCCGAAGGCAAGGGTATAGAAGTTTTCATCAGCAGACCCATTAAACACAGGAATAGGCCCTATGCCCAAAAAGGATGCATTAAACCACATGCAGCACTTTATATGTGATTTTATTATTTCTTATTTTAACCAACTTTTCTAACTCATAAACCAACCATAAGTCCAAAATGTGCCAGGTGAGAGTTCTATTACGTATCATAAGACTATAGAAAACTAGAAATAATTATCAGAAGAGAAATGCTAAATTACAAAAGTTAATAGCCAGAGAGTCATATATACATACATATGTGAAATCTAAAAAAGGAAAAGTTGAACTTATAGAAACAGAGTAGACAAATGGTTGACAGGGGCTGGGGGGAGGTTGGGAGTGGGAACCAGGAGTGTACAAACTTTCAGGTATAAGATGAATAAGGTCTGAGGATCTAGGGTAAAACATGAGGACTATATCTGATAACACTGTATTATAGAATTCAATTTGCTTAGTGTAGGACTTAAATATTTTCACCCCCAAGAAGAAGAAGAAGAAGAAGAAGAAGAAGAAGAAGAAGAAGAAGAAGAAGAAGAAGAAGAAAGAAGGAAGGAAGGCAGGGAAAAAGGAAGGAGAGGGGAGGGAGGGAAGGAAGGAGAAAGAAAGAAGGAAAGAAGGAAAGAAAGAGAGAAAGAGAAAGAAAGAAGGCAAGAAGGAAAGAGAGAAAGAAGGAAAGAAAGGAAGAAAGAAGAAAGGAAGGAAGAAAGAAAGAGAGACAGAGAGGAAGGAAGGAAGGAAGGAAGGAAGGAAGGAAGGAAGGAAGGAAGGAAGGAAGGAAAAAAGTAATATGTAAGGTGTTGAATGTGTCAACTTGATGGGGGCAATCCTTTCCCAGTGTATAGGCAAATCAAATCATCACACTGTATACTTTAAATATCTCACAATTTTCTCACTCCTTGATATGGCCACCTTTACCTTTAAGGCAGCAACAACACATAAAACCCTTCTTGTGCTCTATATCTCTGACTTCTCCAGTCATTCAGAGAAAACTCTGCTTTTTAAGGGCTCATGAGATTAGGTCAGGCTCACCCAGATAACCTTTTTCTTAAAGTCAACTATATCATAGAACCTAGCCTAATCCCAGGAGTAAAATCCATCAAATTCAGGGATTATGAAAGATATGAGCCCAGAGGGATAGTGTGGGAGGTAGGAAATTTTGACTCTTGGTGCCCATTTGGGCATTATACTGACTAATTTGCTTCAATTTATGTAGCTCACACTCCTGGTTTTTCTGTACCATGTGTTCTTCACTTCCATATTACCTATGTTCCAGACCAATAAAAGTGTACTGTGGACATTTTAGAAAGGTGATTCTGGCATTAGCAAGTAGGATGAATTGTAGGACATCATGTTTCCATGGAGGCAGGAAATCTCCCTGAAAGGTACTTAGCTACCAGTTGGACTAGGGGTTGGAACCAAGGATAATGCTCAGACTTCTGATGTTAGTAACTGGGTAAGTAGTGGAAACTTTCACTGATGATAAGGAATACAGAAGAGAAATAATTTGGGGCAGGAGAGGAACAAATCATTTCTAATTCCATTTTGGGCCTGCTGAGTTTGAGTTGTTCATAGCACATTGTCGTGGAGACACCTAGTAGGTACTTTGATACCTGGGTCTTGGGTTCAGAATAAAAGCCTGGGATTCACAGATTGGAGGAGTAGTGTAACCACAAGAAGGGTGGGCATGTCTCATTATAAATATTAGATTAAGAAGTGAAGTGGGCCTAGAACCGAACCGTGGAGAACTTTAGAATTTAATGTAGGAGCAAAAGGAGAAGAAGAATAACAAAGGAAAAGAAATGCACAGGAAGAAATCTCAGATAAACCCTAGGGAGGAAAGAATTTAAAGAGAAGTTTGTTGACCTTATCAAATGTAGTAGAGATTTTGATAATGATAATGATGATAATGACAAATAATAACAAATTTATAGAGTACTCATTTTGCTATCATATTGAAAATATTATGATCTTACAATATTCCTGTTTTCTAAGATTAGTAAGCCAGGGAGGCTTAGTCAGTGATGTAGTTAGAGACAGCCATAAATCTAAGCTTTGCTGATATTTAAACTGACAGAAGTCTGATACTGAAACACACATTTTTATTTAATATACTTTACTACATCCTTACTGTTAAGTCAGATGAGAACTAAAAAGGGTGTATTTCACTCACAACTATAAGATTACTTTTAGGGAATAAAGATGATCATTTTATTGCCTCAGAGCTAATACATTTATGTGCGTGCGTGTGTTGGTTTTGCTTCAAACATCTGAACATTAGTGTGGCTGGAACGCAAATGGAAGGTAAATAATTTGACAATATGAACTGTATTTTCTTTTTTTTTTTAAGATTTAATTTATTTATTTGGCAGAGAGAAAGATCACAAGAAGGCAGAGAGGCAGGCAGAGAGAGAGGAGGAAACAGGCTCCCTGCTGAGCAGAGAGCCCAACTCGGGCCTCCATCCCAGGACCCTGAGATCATGACCTGAGCAGAAGGCAGAGGCTTTAACCCACTGAGCCACCCAGGCACCCTGAACTGTATTTTCAAGCAGCTTAGCTATAAAGGGTGAGAGGTAGTAAAGAAATGAGGGGCAACATTAAGAGAAAATAATGTTTTAGTTATTATTTGTCACGTTGTATTTTTATTATAATGTAACATTATCCTAAGGTCCTATGTTTAGAAAGCACTCAGGGTTTGGACTTATGCATAACTTAATGCTGAGTCAATCCTAGCATTTGTGTGACTTTTTGTGAGCCTTTTTAGCCTGTAGTTCCTCCTGCAGTAGGGGTAATAACACTTTCTCTACCCTACAGAACTCCTGGAAGACTTACATAAGCCAGCTTTGGTAAAATGTCAAACACGGTGTTCATAATCACTTCAGGGTGCACCCAACTATAAATATGAAGAGACTGGTATTATTTATTTCTCTATTTGTCTCAAACGGAATAGGTATCCAATGAATGGATGGACGGTATGTGGCAAGTATTTGCTCAATTATGTATCTCTTCTTTTATGGAAAGAGATGATGTCTTATCCTTCTTAAAATTGTTTTTCCAAGTCCTAAACTGCTGAGCACAGAATAGGAACTATATAAAAGTTTCCTGATTGACCTAATGAAAAGCTAAGAGTAAGATTAATATCAAAAATCGAGTATCAGTCATATGTAATGGGTTTATCAATGTACCAGGAATTAGTTATTTATGCTAAAAATAGATGAAATAGATACTCAGAATATAATAATAGGTCCTCATCAGGGTGTCATTTTTTTAGCTGATGATATGAGCATATAAACAGAGAAGGAGAGAGCTACCATTATTCATTGCTTTCCTATTCTTGGCTTTATAGGTAGAAGTTTAGCTGAAAATATATCTTTATGGTCATGATCAAGTCAGGAGAAGGCAGTGTACTTGGAAGTTCTAATTTAATCCATCCACATAAGCAGCAGCTGTGGGATGCCCTGTGCAGCCTCCCCATATCACACATGGGGCCCAATTATTGAGCCACAGGGAATTGGATTCATCAGATCTGAGGGTCAAGTTCAATTAAACCCACGTAGGAAGATATGGCTGACTTTGCGAAGAGCAGACTAGATGAAAAGCTGTAGTATATACTGTCAGGCCCGATGCCACACATGTATGCACATATCTACAGTTTTGTTCATTGTGTTGTCTTTGAAAACTGATGACAGTACATAAATACAACTAAAACTGATGCTTCTGGAAAACTAAAATTTCCTTCGGATCTTCATGCTTTCTATTTTATTTCCTTTCATCTCATTTCATCACTTACCTATAAGAGAATGTACTTCTTTCTTGATTTGCGAATATCTACTGTTTAAATCACCCAATAGCTATTTGTCAAGGTGCTACCTTTCACACCTCTTGGGATTTCTGGGATCTTCCCTTCCCCTGATTCAGTTAGGAATCAGGTCTTTTACTTGAGTCTCTTGAACACTTTTTACATCTATCTCTGAGTGGTCTTTTAGTAGACTTTTAAGGTCAGTTCTATGCTACAATATTCCCAGCACTTGGTATACCCCCCAGCACCTAATAGACACCCAATACATGTCTGTTGAATGTATGAATCATCTTTTTTTTTTTTTAGTCTTTCTGCCACTGCCTTTGTCCTTATTATCACTTACTTAGACCAGTGCAATAACCCAACTATTCTTCCCTTAGCTTGCTGTAGCCAGTTCATCTTTCATATTGAGTCCATAATGATCTAAATGATTCAAATACTAGTTTGATCCTATCATCCTTAACAAGATCTCTTAAAGATCCTGTTAACGATGAAAATTCTTCAGTAGACTCCCATTACCCATAGGAGAAAATCCAAACTTTAAGGTCCTCCATGACTGAGTCCTGGGCCATTTCTTTTCATTTCTTACTGTTTCTTTTCTTCTCCCTTTCTTCCTTGCTCCCTTCCCCTTCATCTCATCTAGAATATGGGTTTTAGCCACACTGAAGAAATTGAAGATACAGCATAGCCATGCCACTCTGAACATGGTTGATCTCATCTGATCTCAGAAGGGAATTGAGGGTTCAGTGTTTCCCAAGGTTCCCATATTCCACATCCCTTTGCTTATGCCTTTTTATCTTCTTGAACCTCATGGCCCTTACTGGTCAATCTAGAGACCATTTGTGCTCTCCTCAAAATTTAACTCAAACCTCATTTCTTCTTTGAAGGAGTTCCTTATTCTCAATCCTTGGGAAGCTATACACCTCCTGTATTTCTTGTTTCATCTTCTGCCAGAGCATTTGTAATATTAATTTCTTCTTTACTTTTTAAAAAAATTTACTTATAATAATTTTTAAAATTTATTTACATTCTGCTTCCCTTTACTACTATTGTAACCACAGTTCCAGTTAGATTTGTTTTGACCTTCACAGTGATAATTATAGAACCTAGATATATAGGGGACATTCAGTCAAAGTGTTAAATAATTGAAAAAGTATATCATTATTTACTACTAGGTTATGACTATTTTGTTGAGCTAAAACTTAATTCACAATCAGAAATCATGCCTTATATTATTTGAGAATTCTCAGACTGACTCAGCATTATTTTGACACACGGTAAGTGCTTAATATTGTTTATCACTGATGATGTTGATTTTCTACAATCTCCTAAAAATGTGACATGTATATTTTCCCAAAAGGCACAGCTAAATTCAGGATGAGAATCAGCAATCTTGTGATCAAGAATCTTGGCATAATACTAGTACCTAGGAGAATAGCTGCCTAATTAATATTTGTGAAGTAATTAAACACCAGGGATGACCCCACATAGGAATGAATGGGCATTGTCTATGAGTTGGAATTTCATTGGCTCTTGTCACTGGTTTTCTCCAGCACCAATGATAAAAGTTCACAGATAAAAGTTTCTGTTCACAGTCTAACAGAGAAACACTTGGCTAAAACATCAACACCTAGACATTTCGGTAGATTAAATATAGCCATATATTCCTTTCAATTTCTCCCATAAGAAGGTAGAATCTGTTTTCCCAGCCCTTACAATCTGGCCTGGTCTTATTAGTGGCACACTCTGAACTATGAAATGAGGTGGAAAGAGTATTGTGGGAGTTCAGGAACTTCCATACCTTGCATTTTGCCTTGTTGGAATGCTGCCCAGGACCACCACATGGAGAATTAGGGAATAAATAACCACATGGAGAGATGGTTCAGCCACCCAGCAAACCCAGCTAAGCTCAACCTCAGCTGACCCATCAGCTGATGGCAACAAAATTTTTTCAGCTCAGGTGACACCAACAGAGGAATCACCTAGTCAACCTATCGAACAGTGAGAAATAATATAGCAGAGTCGCTTTAAGCCACTAAATGTTAGGGTGGTTTGTTATGCAGCAAGAGATAACTGATAGAGGTATGAAAACAAATGGCAGCTTCTGGAGTCCCTTTCCTAACAGTTAAAGTGGAGGTATAAACAAACATGGTGTCTTTTAGTGGCTCCAGAGATCCTGAATAGAGTAAGGTTATTCAGTGAGGCTAGGAAAGCATTTCCAGCTCATTATGACAAGTGACAGAAATAGAAAATGTTTGAGCGAGCACATATCCATACACATTGATTCTATAAATCTTCAATTCCTGGCAAACAAGGATGAAATATAAGAGTAGTTATGCCAATGTGAGAATCATCTGTTATAATGCTTCAAAATTAAGACAGTGAAAATTTAGTAAAAAAAAAAATGCTTTAAAGCCAGCAAAAAGAAAAAGAAATGTGAAACAAAAATCCATTAATATTCAGTCATCTCCCTTCAGCCTCTCCAAATATGAAGAAGTCAGTAAGGTTATCAGTTTTTTACTTGAGCCAGAATTCTGCTTCATTCAAAAGCCAAAAACAAATCAACAAACAAAAAACTAAAGACACTTGAAGCTAAAGAGAATCTTTAGGATTAACTAGAAAACTCTTAGAAAAATCTATTTGCCACAGTATCTTCAAATGTAACACATGCACAAATAAGGTCTAAAAATTCTGCTAGGTTCTGTATTAAGCATTGTGTTTCCCTAATTACTTAGAATTAACCAAAAAAATGCTTTTAAAAAGCACAGGTATATTTGTATTGGAATGTTTACAATTGACATAGGTCCAAGCCACAACAACTTAAAGCACTAAAACACTTCTGATTTTATACAGTATTATGAGCTTGGGGATTATCTCCTTATGTAGGTAAGGAAAAACATGGAGCTCAGAGAGTTAATTATTTGTGTAAATTTAAAGGTAATTTAGCAGGTTAAAAATGGGATTAGCATTCAGACATTTTCTTCTTAATCCCCAAGACACGAATTACATAATAATGGTACATTACTAGCTGATACTTACAGCCCTTCTATTCCAGGCACTGCTACACTGTTTCTGTATATGTTAACAAACTCAGTCCTCATACAACAATCTTATGAAGTAAATAACATAAATACTTCCAGTTCACAGATAAGAAAGCTGAAACACACAGAGAGAAGTAGATTAATTTGTCCATGATTACACAGCTGGTGATGACAGAATGGGGATTTAATCCTTTATAGTTCATCTTAGAATATGTGCTCTTAACCATTGTGCTATAATTCCTCTCCTTAAAAATGAGCAATATTTATTTTTTAAATTATAATGACAATAATTTTAGAATTTTTCTGGGCCCATAAATCTGCTTTAAGCATTTTAGTAGCTCCAACAGTCCCACATTAGTTGTGCAGGGACTGACCCTGTGCAGACAATAGTTATACCCAAAGGAAAAAAAAAAAAAGAGGGGTGGAGTAAATGTTTTTTCAAGTGCATTATGAAAAAGGGGGTATTGATATCATAATGCCATTATGTTCATCATAATTCAATTCGAATTCCAGGGATCCCAAAGGCCAAATGAAATGGCTGAAGATGTATTTATTGATTGTTAAGGAGCGATTACCAAGACACTAACACTATAGTTTCCCACCTTTGAAAGTGAATTGGTTTTGTCTCTTAGAAATGTTGTCTGAAAAAAGAGGGTCTATCTCAAGAATGAGATGAGAAATAACTGGTCATGTTGTGGTATGCATGAGCCTATTTTAGCACTCAGCAGACAAAATACACATCTGTGGTAGATTTTTCTTATCTGATTTTCCATAAGCTTTAAAAAGACAATTCAAAAGAGAAGAAATGATTTTAAAATATGGTTGCCTTATGATCCCTCACATCACCTGACAGGTGAAATGATAACCTGAAATTTCATTTCTCAGAGATTCTTAGAATTTCAAGAGTCAAGAGCTCTTTTGAGCATCTGTTAAAAATTGCCTACCAAAATGCATGTACACAAAATCTTTTTCAGTGTCTTTTAAAGGGTCAAAATCTCCAAATTTAATAGCTCACTTAATCCCCATATTTCTTAATTTATCAAATAGGACTGACAAGGTTTATAAATAATACAAGTACTATAGAGTCATGCCAATAATGACAATATTACAGCAACAATATTAGTAATATCTAGCATTTATTAGATATTTAATATACTTATTGGTCATATGATACATGTATTAATATTATCATCATTTTACATATCAGAAAACTGAGACATGGAAGGGTTAACATCCTCCAAGTGAACAAGGGTTACTCTGTTCAACAAGCAAGTGTTTGAAACTGGGGAGTCTGATTTCACAGATCTCTACCAAGGCAATTAGCATATTGTAAGTACTCAATAAACATTAGCTCTGATTACTACTAGTAGGATTATTTTGAGGTAAAGATAAAACAGGTAGAAAAATACACAACATATAGACAGAAATCTTTTTTCTTGAATAAGTGAAAGGATTTTTTCTTTGATTTAATAATTGTCTCCTTTTCCTCTAGGTTCTAATAGTTAGATAATGGATCTTGTCAATCATTATATGTCTTCACCTTCAGCTGGGGACACATAACTTTTATTGTGGTCCATTATCTGGCCATCAGAGGCCGCAAGTGTGTCCCCTGACTTTGTACCTCACATTATGCTGAGGAAAAGGAGTCAAAAATGTGGAGGCAGCAGCTTTTCTGGCCTCAGATGTAAAAGGAGCTATAGAGTCTTCTATATTGAGACCATTCATTTTCTCCCTGCTGTAAAATCCATCATACAAGTCTTGTGGATAAGATGGGGTCTGTTTCCCAATCCAACTTCCCAGCCTTTCCTTCTTGTTCCCTCACTCCGTGAAGCAAATCCAGTGAGAGACAAACTCTACTCAGAATGCTCAGATATTCTTTTTAACAGGGGAGAACTGAAATGCTCCCAAGTTTTTATATATTTATTCAGCTTTGAGCTTTTATATTCCTATCACACAAGCCGCTGATCCCCAAATTCAAAGCATCATTCATGTAATTTTGTGTCAGTCTCTTCATGGACTTCTGTGGCATATTTTTGTTTCCAAAATGAAAGTGGACTATAATTAATTTTGCCTAGAGATTTTTTTGGGTAAATTTCGTAAACTTGAAATGATTGCAAACACAGTGGGGTGCTATGCCACAGAGAACAGATTTTATTCAGGAACTGCTGCAATAAGGGAAAGAGACCTCAGTTTAGAACAGGGCTCACTCCAGAATCCAGCAAGAATAAATGAGGATTTATAGCAATGAGCAGAGTGAGGGTGTTCAGTGGGTGGAAAATCACTAAGAGTTAAACCCACTTAATAGGATTCTTACTGAAGGCAGAACAAGGTGATCAGACATGGAGGGCAGGAGATAAGGAATTTGAATAGATATCAAGGGTAGTCACTTTTCAAAGTTTAGATATTTCTGTTAAACAGAGTTAGCAGGATTCTTGCTAAAACTTAGGCTATGCAGGCCTGGTAAGGATGGTGGCCAAGGTCAAGGTCTGGTCAAGAAAAGGGCTCAGAGGGGCCTGACTAAAGTCTGGTCAAGAAGGGAGTTGGAGTGTCTGAGTAGCTCAAGTGGTTGAACATCTGATCTTGCTTTCATCTTGGATGGTGATCTTGGGGTCATGGGATTGGGCCGCTCAATGGACTCTATATGCTCAGAACAGAGTCTGCTTGTCCCTCTCCCTCTGCTCCTCCCCCCACCCCCACATGAGCTCTCTCTTAAATAAATAAGTAGATAGATAAATAAATAAATAAAATCCTTTTTTACTTAAAAAAAAAAAAAAAAGAAAGAGAAAGGAGTCCTTGTCAGAACCACCAATAGGTATTTGCTGACAAGATCTATGTAAATCAACAAGATTATCCAGATTCTCACCAGGAGACAGAGGAAGGTAACTCAAACCATGAACCAGGTGATTTTTTCCTGTTTTAGAGAATTGTGAGAGAATTGCTGGCTTTGTGCTTTGACTCTGAGTCTGACTTTTTATGGTGGTTGTAGACAGTAGTCCTATTGTCCTTCTGTGCATCATGTGTTTTCCTGGAAAGCCCCGCCTGGCTCCTTTCCCCGTGGTAGTAAGCACTAATCCCATTCCTTATCTTTCAGTGTATCTACTCATGGCAAAGTCATAAAGAGATTTAAATCTCTATTTGTGTTTTCTATTTTTGTTTGCCTTCTTTTTTTATTAGAGGAGATGTTTTTTGGAGACTACCCTGTATTCCAGTATGTGATACAGAAACTTTTCCCACTGTTGAGTATTTTAGAAATCCTACAATAGTGAACTTATCCTCTCTTCCCCCCATTTTTTGCCTACCTACTCTTCTCCTCCAATCCCTCCCTTCCACACACATGTTCCAACTCTGCCTGAAAGTTGGTAGAGTTTACTATGATTTTTGTTTTATGTCAAACCCACATACTTTGACAACAGAAACATCAGTGGAATGTTGTGTTAAGGTTATTTCTTGGGACTTTGACAGTTTAAAGAGACCATAGTGAGTTGGTAGAGCTGATGGCATGCTGCTTGTGAATCACAGTTATAGACATTAACCATTAAGGGTCACTGGAAGCCCTGCCTAATAAGTTATCATATAACGTGATTGAGAAATCACCATGTTTACTTTCCAGACCCTGTGAGAGCTTGTTTTTCAAACCCACTTTGCAAGGTGGTGGTTGAAAATACATGTAAAAACAAGAAAACTTTCTATCCCCCTGACCAAGATAAAAGAGGACACTCAGAAGGTAATCTTCTGATGAAGAGGAAATTAAGAGTTTTCCAATAAGCCTTCCAGGTCCAGTGGGGACACTAAAGCTATTTCGTAAAACTCCAAACAGATCAGAGAACTAGAACCTGGCGTTTGGGTGAAACTGGAAGTTCTTAGGAGGATGAGGATAAATGTTCTAGAACTATTCCCAGACACCAACAAAGCAACTTTTTCCCAATAACTTTTTTTCCCCATGTGAAGTCCAAATTATGATCTTGAATGCCAGCAGATAGGCTTGGATATGTGGGCAATGCAATGTCAAAAAATGGTTTGGTTTTGTTTTTTTAAGATTTTAATTATTTATTTGACAGAGAAAAACCCAACTAGAGAGGGAACACAAGCAGGGAGTGTGAGAGAGGGAGAAGCAGCTTCCTGCTGAGCCCCAATGTGGGGCTTGATCTTGGGACTCCGGGATCCTGACCTGGGCCGAAGACAGATGCTTAATGAATCAGCCACCCAAGCATGCCAAAAAAATGGGTTTTAAGTAGTCATTGCTATGACTAGATGTTTGTTTAAGGAAGATTGATCTGATGAGTGTGAAAAATGACTTGAGAAAAGGAAAGGCTCAAGATGAGAAAGTTGATCAGAAAGACTTTACACATTTTCTGGAGAGAAATAGTAAAAATCAGAAGTCTAGTAGTAGCAGAGTGGATGGAGAGGGGGTAGCAATTGTGAGCAACATAATTAAGGTAGAATAGACAATGTTGGCCCTAGGTGTGCAAGAAGGAAGGAGTTGATATTAATCCTAAGATTAAGACACATCAAAAGAGACCAGGTTTGGGGAAAGAGAATGAAACTTTGAAAATATTTGACTTTGAAGTACCAATGGAATGTCCAGGAATAGAGAGATCAGAGCAACTGGAAATGTATGCCAGCAGTTTGGGAAGTTGGTCGGATCTGAAAGTGGAATCCCGGAATGTATGGTTAAGAAGGAACAGTGTACAAAGAAATGTCAAAGTCCAAGAACAGATGATTGGGCAGCAACAGTATTTAGGGAAAAAACAATATCAACAACAAGAAAGATCCAGAGAATGCAAGGAAGAGGTGGTCAGAGGGCTAGAAGAAAAGCACAGATGCTCCAGAGAAGCCAAGGAAGATCTCTTAAAACATTTCTGTGGCATTCTTTTGTTTATAAAATGAAAGTGAAGGATAGCAAATCGTTTTTGAAATTTATTCTTTTAGATATTTGAGACAGTCGAGATCACTGAAAGTAACATCCCATTCCCCAGGGAAAAACAGAAGGTTAAGAATTATGAAAAAGGTTATTGGACTTGGCACATTATGGTGACCCTTGGAGAGTAATTTTTGTAGCATGATGACAGGAGCCTGACTACCAGGGAGTACTAACTGAGGAGGAAATAGGGGCTTGGGATATAGATTTTTTTCCTCCTTAAAAATTGCCTGTCAGTGGTTTGGCAGTGGCTGAAAGGTAAAGAGAGAATGACTGCTTAAAATGTTTATTTACTTGCTTGTTTACAATGGGATGGGAAAGCTTGAGTAGGGTCGGGGTCACAGGATCACTGGATAGGAGAGAATGCAGATGAGAAGAGAGATTCTTGAGAGAACAAGGTTCCAAGCATAAATGTCAGGGAGTGGGCCAGGCTACAGAGGACAAGAGAGGGGATATTGTCTGTAACATCAATGGGAAAGGAGAGAAAGCTTCTTGTCAATAAAGATTAATTGCTCACTTACCATGTGTCAGGCACTTTGTCTTCAGTAGGGATATAGCCCAAAACACAGAAATCCCTGTAGGAGAGGAGGCCAGAGTGGTAATGTGGAGGAGATTTGAGATTATATAGGAAATCATATGCTATGTTAAGGACTTTGCCATCTATTTTGAGCAAGATACGAAAGCATAGAACATTTTAAACAGAGGAGTGGCTTGATATTTTAGCAGATTCCTTTTGCTTTGTTGGGATAACTATGGAGGACAAGGCCAGTAGGAAGGGGGTTGCAGCAATCCTGGTGGAAGATGACCTGATATGCTTAGACTCATTGTAGCAATGGAAATGGTGAGAATTGATCAGATTTGGGATAAATAGTGAAAGTAGAACCGACAAGAGGTGCTAATAAACCAGTTACAAGAGAGAGAAGTCAAGGATGAGTCCAATATTTTTGATCTGGAGCAACTAGAAAAAGGAAATTCCATTTATTGAGATGAATAAAATGGGGAGAGGCAGGGATATGAGGATCTCAGTTTGGGACATGTTAAGATTTTGAGAGGCTATCCAAGTGGTGATGTCAAGGAAGAAGCTGGATATACACACACATGGAATTCAGGAAAGATACTGATTTAAGAGATATTAATATGTGGAAGATGTTTAAAGAGAATGAGTTAGTGAGGTCACCAAGAGAATGAATGTAGATAAAAAAAGAAAAAGAAGAGGTCTGAAGACCGAACCCCTGAGCACTCCAACTTTGAAAAGCTGAAGACCGAGAAACTCAGAAGGTTTCTAGAGAACACTGTGTTTTGGGATAAAAAATGGATAAGCTTAAATACCCTTGATTCCCCTGAAATGCCAATTCCTCTAGGAAGCCTTCCACATCCCTCCAAGCATGGGTTCTTTAGCAAACCAGAGCTATATTTCTGAAGGCAAAGTCTTGAGATATTTGCATAGCCATATTCATATTAGCCAAAAGGTGGAATGTCCAAATGTTCATCAGTTGATAAATGGATAAGCAAATGTGGTATATACAGGTGATGGGATGTAATTCAGCTTTAAAAAGGAAGGAAATCCTGTTACAAGCTACTTCAGAGATAAATATTGAGGACATTATGTTAAGTGAAATAAACCAGTCACAAAATCTTCATTATTCCACTTATATGAGGTGTCTAAAGCAGTCAAATACATAGAAACAGCAAGTAGAATGGTGGTTACCAAGGTCTGGGGAAGGAAGAAAAGGGAGGTTGTTTAACAGGCAGGAAGTTCTAATTTACAAGATGAAAAAATCCTGGATATCTGTTTCACAGTATGAATGAGAATATATTTTACACTACTGGCTTGTATATAAATGTAGTTAAGATGAAAAATTTATGGTACATGGTTGTTGTTATTGTTTTTTAAGATTTTATTTATTTATTTGACAGAGAGAGATCACAAGTAGGCAGAGAGGCAGGCAGAGAGAGAGGAGTAAGCAGGCTCCCTGCTGAGCAGAGAGCCCTATGTGGGCCTGGATCCCAGGACCCTGAGATCATGACCTGAGTCAAAGGCCTAAGCTTTAACCCACTGAGCCACCCAGGCGCCCTACATGGGTTTTTTAACCACATGCAAAAGAAATCGCAAAAACCTAGCTCACACTCAAGGTTCTACCTTCTGAAAATAGTATAAATAATTTGTAGGTGTGTTTTCAAGTCACTAAAACACATTTTTTGTTTTTTATTGTTTTCAAGAATATTCTAGAAATATGTGCTAACTCTCAGTGAAAAAAAAAAGTCTAAATTTTGTAGCTTTTTAAAAAAAATCAAGTTTGACTTCAAAACAATTAACTTAAAGAGCATCTTTTTATTGTTAACAAAAATAAAATTTAAGTGTTGAATTTTTAAGTGCTTTCATTGAAATTAAAAAAAGAGACTTAATACAGATCTGCTGTTTAGCCAATAAATATATCTTTAATTTAATTTAATCTTATTTATTTATTTTATTTATTTTTTAAAAAGATTTTATTTATTTATTTGACAGAGAGAGCGATCACAAGTAGGCAGAGAGGCAGGCAGAGAGAGGAGGAAGCAGGCTCCCCACTGAGCAGAGAGCCCAATGTGGGCCTGGATCCCAGGACCCCGAGATCATGACCTGAGCCGAAGGCAGAGGCTTAACCCACTGAGCCACCCAGGGGCCCTAATTTAATCTTATTTAAAGCCTTAGGTAAAATTACTTTAGATATTTCAGGAAATCACACACACATTTTAACTGGATTTGTCAAAAATCAGGTAAAGGAGTTGCTGAAGATAGAAGCAAAATCATACTACAGTGGAGTGGAGTGGGGAGGGGTACAATGGTGGCAGAAGCAGTTGTAATAAGGATCAGGGAGGTTGGCTTTGGGGATGGGTTTTGGACAATATATATGTGAGACAGGGGACCCCCTCAGTGTCATGAAAGCATGAAATCCAGATGTGAAGCAGATGAAGCAGTAGGTTAACCATGGAGACAAGGCTCTGGTATGAAGACACAGATAATCTTTAGGCTAAGCATATCAGTCTTATTTCAGTTGGCTGACTTCATTTTTATTTTTAAGATAGATTTATTTATTTATTTATTTATTTATTTATTTATTTATTTATTTATTTGAGAGAGACAGAGAGAGAGCACGTGGGTTTGGGGGAGTTGGAGAGAGAGAGGGTGAGAGATGGAGAGAGTGAGCACATGGGTGTAGGGAAAGGCAGAAGGGGAGGAAGAAGGAAAGAAACAGAGTCCCCGCTGAGTTCAGAGCCTGATGCAGGAACTAACCTGAGATCATGACCTGAGCCAAAACCAAGTCTTGGATGCTCAATGTACTAAGCCACCCAGATGCCCCTCAGTTGACTAACTTCTTATCACATTCTTCCACAAAAAGTCAAACTCTGACTCTTCTCTTTCATTCACTGAGTGAGCAAATTTCTTTTTGAGCTTTTAGTTCATACTAGACATTATGTTAGACCTTGCAGACACAATGGTAAACCAGATAAACTCAATCCCTCAAGTAGTTTGCAGTTTTGTGGAAGGGGCATAAACATATTCTGTGTTTAGTGCTGTGAGAAATTAGATAGAGAGTATTATGTGGTACATAGTTAGCAAAACCTAACTTCTTTACCTGTATTCAGAAAAAAACTATATATGAAGAAGTTAAGGGAGACTTGACATAACATGTCTATATTAAAAGAATAGGGAAGGGATTTTGATATGAGATAACCAGGGGAGGTAGCCACTGAAAAGTGAATGCAACCTTGAGCTCTATTAAGACGAGTGTAGAATTCAGACTGGAAGAGGAGGAAGCACACTTTATCCCATCCCCATATCAAGCTATTTTGCCATCATTTCTATTTACCTATGCTTCACCTTCAGAGAAATGTGGAACACCTGCAATCCATGTTGAGAATGAGTAGCCAAGCCTTGTTAAGACTTAATATTTAATCTGTAGAAGAGAAATAATTGAATATACAATTGCTTCACTATTATAAATTAGAGAGTTTATTTGGAAAAGGATCAAATTTATTTTGTGTTTCTTCAAAGGTTTCAAGCAAGATCCACAGTCTATGATTATAGGAAGCGATATTTTAGTTCACATATGAAAGAGCTTTGTAATTGTGAAAGTACTTCAGTAAGCTCCTTATTCCTGGTCGTATTACAAAAAGTGCAAGATGAGCCCTTTCCAGGGATGCTTGAGTGAGACTCGACCATTAGAGCAGCAAGTTTCCCTTCACTTCTCTGAGTTGTGACATTTTTGAAGGTGCTCACCTCATGATAAAGCTCTTTGCAGACTTGAAGACAGATAGACTTAGGTGAGATTTGTTAGCACCCCACAATGATAAGTGATCCCCAAATCAATGTACCTAGTCCTTTTGTGCTTTAATTTAAAATTCAGAATTGTGGAAATACCAATTTGCATGACGCTAAACCACTTGAATGGAAAGGCAACTGGAGGTTATTATTAATTCAAAAAGTTTTTCCTCTTTCTTTCTAAGGCTTTAATCTTTCTGTATTCTGTTTATAAAATATGCTAAGTTCAACTCATACTGGTGAAGTAAGAACAAATGTAGCACTTTTTTTCCAAAATGACCCTTTCACATTTGTGAAACTATTTTTTTAAATAAATAGCTATTATTTGAGAGTTGAAGTTAGCAGACCTAATAGAGCTAATATTTTTAAAAGAAAATTTTCAGTATTTGTTATTTTCTGAGACCTTTAGCCTAAAAGAACATGGAAATCCACAGAGCATCCCATGATCTGATTACTAAAGTGCTTTGGTTGGAGCTAATGGTGGTGAGAAGTAGTAAGCTGATTTACAACTCCACTTCTGATTTAGAAAAAGCCCAAGAGCCAATGCTATAGCCAATGCTTTATATTGCAGAAATAGGTTTTATCCTGGGATCATCTTTAGAACATATGTAATTTTCCTATCTCTAGTTCTATAGTCAGTCCACTAGCCTCTCCTCCTCTTCCTGTTTCCATACTATTTTTAGAATTATCTTCTTGATTTATCAGTATTTCTCTGCTCCAGCCCATGCAACAGGTGTCCTTTTCCCTAGCTTGGTGATGTCTTTGGACATGGAACTCTATCCCATGGGTGGTCCCAGGGTATAACATAATATTACAAGTACTCTTTTTCTTCCACTTGTTTTAGCTTAGTAGAAACTGGTACATTAATTCAACTGACAGCTGTTTATTGCATTTTAGATATAATCACATATAATTCCTTCAAAGCTGCAGGAGATTCTATACAAATCTTCATTAAGTTTCTAATTTTACTGTCCTACTGCCATTCTGATAATGTGCAGTATCTAGGTCAGCAGGTTCCTGGGTCTTTGAATTTGGAAGGTGTTCCTGCTGCTCATGTTCTCTGCAAGTGGTGTCTGAGGAGAGAGAGGATGGGCCATGCTGGCAAGGGAGAGAGTGGTGAGTTTGCATTCTCTGTCTAGGTGTAAAGCAAGAAGGGATTTCTGCTCAGAGCCTAGAGCGCAGCCTGAGCATCTAGCCAGGAAAGCACACAAAAGCGCACCCAACACCAATTCTCATACCCTGAAGTCAGAGTTTGCAAGCTTGGTCATCAGGACTAACCAACTTATTCTATCTGTGTTTTCATTTGTTCCCAGGCTCTGGGCAGTTCTTCTGCAGAAATAATGCTCCTAAAATATCTTTGGCTTAAAAATAAGTGTTTAGGCAGCATTTTAGAAGGTATTGCTAAAGGTAAAAGAAGAATATAATTTCTTTACTTGGGAAAGTGTGTTCCCTGAGAGCCTTGGTGTGAGTCCTATCACCTAGATTCTCCTGGTAAATGTTATGTCCTGAAGCCTTGTCTTTTTCCAAATGCCTTCTGTCTCAAGAGTAGGATGACAGTGAGACAGGTGACTAGTGTCCCAGAGGTTCTTATACACCATCTGGGCAATGGCCACCTGGTTTTCATGGCAGAGTGGTTGGATGCATACTTCAGCCTGCAGAAAAGAAAAAATTTTCAAAGCCCCTCTGAATGAATCAGGTTCAAGTTTCAAGACTGCATAGGCCAGAACCTCAGGATATTCACACTAGGCAAGCATAAGACAAAAAGACATTCCCAGACTAAGCAGGTCAAGGTGGACTCCAAGAGCTTTGCACAAAATGAGACGGCTATGTGCTGCATCCTAAGTAGGTAGAGTCTAGGAAGATGGGTATTTTTCAAAAATAGCATTAGAAGGGTGGTGACCTCTAGTATAACAGAGGCAGTGTGAAAGAGAGTGTGAAAACAACTCAACCAGGAGGCAGAAAACAAAAGAATTTAGGAGTCTGTGATCTTGGACAAATCACAACAAAAATGGAACATAATCCCCTCCCTTCTTTGCTCAGGCAGTTACTCTGAGGATCTGAAGAAACAACTCAAGAGCAATAATAAATCATGCTACAGATCTCAGCTAGCCCAGGGTTTGGTCTTTACTGCTCTTGCATTGAAAAACCACTGTAAATCACACTCTGTCCAACTCTTAACTATGTGTTACATACTATAGAGAAAACTTTCTTTTCTGTATATAGCCTACAGAGCAGTCCAAAAACTTTAGATTTGGATAGTGGTCGGAGGCTAGTCAGAGGTCTGTGGATGCACTGAATCAAGAGCAGAGCTACTAGAGTTTTCTTTCACTTCTTTGGAGCCTGTAGAGTACTTTCTTCAACTATTTTCATTCACCTGTATGGTCTATGACTCTCCCTGCCCTCCATCCCCAGTATGTCTTTTTCTTTATCTAATAACAGTGGTTCTGAATCTTAATGAGACATTAAACTATGTCCACATTTTCCCAACCACAAATTTTGGAACAATGAATTCACTTTTTGAAAGGTTGACGTATATTTTCTGTGGTTAATTTATGTAATGAGCAATATGTAATGAGCAGCAGGGCAAGAAGCAACGACTTCAGTTCTGGCCCTAGGAGGTCACTCTACGAATACTAAACTAGTTCACTAAATCAGAACTATCCCAAAATGGACAGCTCAGCAGCTTTAGAGATATGTCTTGAACAGTGGCATAAATTTAACTTTCCAACTCCAGTCTTCACACTTCATTATAACACCACTGTCCTTGTATTCAAAAACTATTGTGAACTCTCTATGTCTAAGGTATCCTGCTAGGGACTGTAGAGAAAACAAAGCTAAATAAAAGAAACTCGAATTCCTCATTTCCTATGCTCATCAGCATGTGTTAATTTCTTTTCCTTTTTTTTTTTTTTTTAAAGGTTTTATTTATTTGATAGAGAGAAACACTGCTAGAGAGGGAACACAAGCAGAGGGAGTGAGAGAGGGAGAAGCAGGCTTCCCGCTGTGCAGGGAGCCCAATGCAGGGCTCAGTCCTGGGACACCAGGATCATGACCTGAGCCTAAGGCAAGACACTCAACAACTGAGCCATGCAGGTGCCCCAGCATGTGTTAATTTCAACCACTGGCTCTTAGAGCCATCTTTGCCCAGAACATTCTGATGATTATCATATTCACATATTAGGATTTCTTTTTTTTTTTAAACAATAGAGTGTTGGTGCATAGTGCATTTTTTATTATAATAATGGAACGTCAGTTTTAATCAACCATATTAAAATTGAGAGTGAAAAATTTGCCTTAAACTAAGGTTTAATCATGTGCCTTGGTGATGACGTGTGTGTATGCTTACATGACTACACATTCTGTTTGTGTCATTCTAGCTGCTGCATTGCTCTCCTCTTCCATTGCTGGACACTGACATGCAGTAAAGATAATTCACTCACTGTATTGCAAAGGATATCAAAAGACTAGTGCAAACAAAAATATTTGTGAAGTAAATAAAGATTGTAAGTGTTCTGTCATTTTTAGTCATGTGTTGATTCTATGTATGTATTAATGTTACAAAGTTGGATATTTCTTAAAAGAAAGCAGACTGTTTTGGATAGCTTTTGAATTGACCAGTGCTTCTCAGATATCCCTGTTCCCACCTCTGTATTTGTTACCTTTTATTCTTTTGGGTAAAACTCCTTTGATCTGAGTGATTTTTGCCTAAGACTTTATAAAATTCAACAGCTGTTTAACTTTACTTTCTCCCTTTTATGTATTCTGAAATTATTGAAGATTTCATTCTACATTAAAAGTAATCAGGGTTTTCGATATATCAATCAGTGCCTTGAATCTTAAATATGAATCACAAATATGAAACAAGTGAATAATATTTGTCCTTTGTATCTGTTCATTTTTCTTTGGTAAAATAAGGGTGTGGGGGGTTTTTAGTTATTGTTTAAGGGAGTTTAGTTTTCTTTATTAAGTCATCAATTCTTATTATGAGTAAAGCAGCCTGTTAATGTTATGGGATTAAAAAGTTGGCATGTTTTCTTGTCTTCATGATCAAGAGCTGTGAATGGGTAGATTCATATGCAAATAATTCAAAATTGTGAGTGTAAAGGCAAGGAAAGGATAGATGAGAGAAAGGGAACAAGGAAAAAGAAACAAAGATGAACCAGACAATGTGGAGTGTGTAAGGGAGGAATCCTGGCATCATTGCCATCCTGCTTATGAAACTCCCAACTGATTTCCAAAAGGATCCACTGGTATTAGACTATGGGAATTCTTGTAATTTCCATCACCAATCAATAATCATAGCTCACATTTTCTAAGAACTCACTGTCTCCCAAGTATTATTTCATTCATATTAGACACTCTAAGATATAAGCATATTAGTGCTATTTTATTGAGGTAAGTGAACTCAAAGAGATAGATCAACCTGTGCATGATCATATAACCAACAAGTGAAGGAACAGGAATGAAATCCCTGTCAATTTAGTGCTGGAGCCCATGTTCTGAGCTTTTCCCCTTGTACTCAGTAGTGGCAAGTAGGTAGAAATCTGCATTTTAGATAGGCGACAGGCTCAATAGAGGATGGGCCCATATCAACAGACTGTCCTACAGAAAGGGTTCCTAAGTCTAGAGCAAGTGCGTGTGCTGAGATAACATAGTAACATTTCATGATACATTTCCTCTCATGAGTAACATGTATAGCTCATGTTAGTTAAAGAAAATGTTTTGTAGCATTCTTTTTCTTAAAGATTTATTTGCTTGTTTGTTTGTTTGTTTATGGCACAAGCTGTGGGAGGGACAGATCAAGGGGAAAAGAGAGAGATAATCTCAACAGACTCCTCACTGAGCATGGAACCAGAGGGGGGGCTTGATCTTAGGACTTTGAAATCATGACCCCAGCCAAAATTAAGAGTGGGAGACTGAGCCACCTAGGCACCCCATTTTTAATATTATTAACTAAATGTTACATTCTTTTTGTTCTCAACTAAATATGGATATTGGATGCAGGGTGACTTTTGGATTGATAAAACAGCTTGACAAAATACTTGAACTCTTTAACTTCACTTCTTCAGGAGTAAAATAGGGAAAAACTTCCACCTGAAAAGTGTTCTGAGATTTGATCACATTATGTAGGCTGTGCAATTGTGCCAGAAAGTACCTAAAGAAGCTAATTGTAGGTACCCAGGCTATTTGATCTGTAAAAACTGTTATTAACAAATTGGTATTATTCTTACTCCTATTTGTGGTTCCTGAATTTATATTTTAGCTCTTGTTCCCAATGATATTGGATAAAATTAAGACTTTTCAATGAATTTTGAATTTCTGGTATTGCACGGAGAAAGACAACTAATTTCCTGACCACTTATCACATCAAGCTCCCTAAATTCGGGCCAACATGGCTCTGACTCTGTTTACAGCTATATCACATTAAACACAGATCTAATTTACAAATGATTATCACCCCTAGACTCCAGATTTCTTTTATTCCCCTCCCTGGAAAAAAATTCATACCATTTCTTCCATATTCATTCATTTACATTTTTGAAGGTTAAGTTTCCTTTTATGTAGATAGTTCTAACTTCTTTGGATTATATTTCTGGTGTCCCTGGTGTTTGGTTCTCCTCTCAAGCTAGGATCATCTTAAAATTTTATGAATGTGTTTTGAGATCTGCATCTTCCCTCAACACATTTATAAAAATATTGAATTAGAAAGAACCTCACACATATCCCTACAGCTCACGAGTTCAACAAGATTTTCACAAGAATATACTCAATTCACTTCAATACAAACTGTGAGGGCTTTCTGTGTGTCAGAAGCTGGAGGTGAAAAATTGGATAAGCCTGCATTCCCTGTTTTCAAAGACTTCACATGTGAATTGTCACGAGAAACCATTTCGTGTCTGAGAAACATCATATAACTTGTTGATTGTTGCCAAGGTGGGAGATCTGGCACCATTTAAAAAGATCTAGCTTAGATCCCTTTGCTTAGATCCAGCACCTTTTAAATGATAAAGAATCAGTTAGTTCACCATATATGGGGATTATTGGGGAATTATTAGGTAACTGCTGTGTATTATTTGTAGACTAATTGGAGTTGAAGAAGCAAACAGTTTTGAAACAGCGTTAAAAGACTACAGAGAACTCTTCCTCTGGTATCTCCAAAGCTCAGCAAGAAGGCGACTGTCTGAATGTGATCCCGAAGTGAGTCAGCGAACAACCAGCAGCGCCGTATCAGCTCCTACCATTGTTCTGCCCAGCTTTGCAAATTACATCTGTGTCGTGCATGTCATCTTCCTCCAGAAGGTGAGTTCCTCCAGGACAGGGTATCTACCTGGAGTAGATCTGGGGTTCGTATCATATTTTCAGTCTTACGTATGAATTGACAAGATAATAATCACTATTTGATATTTAACAGTAAATATCATTACTGGCATCCATGCTCTTGAGGTTACTTATGTCTATTGCATCTATTGGTGCAACTACTATACAATGCTGTCCTGCTACACATCTCTTCCCAACTCGGGGGTCAGGGATACCATGTTGGCAGATTGAAACAAGTCGTGGTGGGAGCATTTATACCATGGGTATTGGCAAAATAGGGCTTCTCGCTACTCACCCCCTACCCCATGCCCTGGAGAGCTGGTTGTTACAATACTTGCCAGCACGTCCTTCTAGGCACACACATTGGTTGTACATGTTGGTAAGACAAGGCGTCAGGCATTTTCAGATTATGGACCCCAGTTGTATTCACTGTCTCACTAAGACTACACAAAGAAGAAAGAGATGATGCCCAAAATGAAATCAGAGTAATGTTTGGAAGGGGAAATGAAAGGTTCACACACAAAACAAGTTCACTGCCCCAAATCTAAGCTATACTGAGTTTCAGACTCATATGTCCAAGCTACCTCCTTTACTTATCCACCTGAATAGCTAAAAGGAGTCTCAAACTTAACATTAACTTAATATTTTAAAAATAAATATGTTCTTGCTATTTCCCTTTTCCTCTCCCAGACTTCCTCATCCTCAATAAAAGGAATTATTTGTTTAAACTAAAAGTAAGAAAACCATTCTTTTTTTTTCCTTTTTCTTTCCCCAATTCCCAAAATCTCCATGTTCAACCAATTGTCAAGTTCCATTGGTCCCACCTAAGAGTTCACATCTAAAATTTTCCTATTTCTCTCCATCTCTGCTTCCGTCAACCTGGACCAAGGCTCCAGCATTGCCAGTTCAGCCTACATCAACAGACTGGAAATGGGGCCTGTTTTCCACAATTACTGCCTGAATAAGCAAAGAGAATTTTCAATAGGGCAATGGTACTCAGTACTGTGAAATTCACATCAATACTTCATTTTGTGACCAAAATAATATAATTACTTTTTCCCAATCTTTTCATGCAACCCAGAGTGTACATGATTAAAAAGAGAACAATATTTTAAAATTGCATGATCATGTAAGTTTCCAAATTCCATAATATCTTGATCGGTTGGCCTGTTATGTTTTTATATTTAAAAATAGCTTTTGTACATAGTTTTTTATTGGAGATATTTAAAAATTATATCAGAACTTATTTCCATGTTTAAATGACAATCTCTGAGACTATGGACAGTCTACTTTATTGCACCCTAATTCCTAGTATTAGGAAAATAAATGAGATGTAAGTCAAATGTCTAGTTCAGTCCTTGGGAAATAGTGAGCATCTAATAAATAATTGTGGTTGGTATTCTTTATTTTTGTTTTTATTTTCTATATTTCTTAATAAGACAATACAAAATGTTTTAGTGAAGAGAATTACCCCATTTAGTGTTGCACGACAGATAGCTTAGAGTTCACTTTTCAAATGTCTGCATAGCTCTTCTGTACAAGCATTTATATAATCAACAGTCTAGTCTGTGCTCTTCTGCAAAAATCAGACCACAAGTAGATTCTTCAGTAAAGTCTCTGCCTTGTGAGATCAAAGAGGTATATGTTTTCAAAAGACTATCTTAGGGTACTTTTATGATGGCAGAAGTATTGTCCGAATGAAGAGCCAAGCCACAGTCCTCACAGGTCTGATACACAGGGCAGCCAACCTATAGATACAATTGCTACAGGAGTATCTGAATGCCCTTTCGAGTTACATCCCCCATGAATCATGCCCTGTATGTAGCCATAGCATTTTGGCCTCATGAGTGCTAGAGAAAATTAGAAGATGTAAGTAAAAGTTAGAAAGGGAATTAGAACTGTGTGGTGTTCAAATAGCCGCCAAGCATCTACCTACAGTTTCTAAAAATTCTGCTCACAGTGATAATAGCTTTTTTATTTATGTATGATTTTCATAGAGATAAATCTATTCAATTTGACGTAAAGTAGGCTTCATTCAGAAATTATGTGCTTCTATACTGTTTTATAAAAGTGATTGCACTGATTTCCTAAAGATGACTCACAATTTATAAAGTGTTTCTTAATTTAACATGTCTAGTGTTGTAATTATGACCAGGTTGAGAAATCTTGCAGTGCGTGTATCTATGCATCAAAAGTTAGAGTGTTCATGAAGAATAATAGACCAAGCCAACCTTTCCGTATTAACTAAAGTCTTTCTCAACACAAGCTGACTATTAGCTTTTGAGTGTTTTTCAAACAAAGCCATTAATGTTTTCTCTTTTGCTGGCAACTAACATTGCAACTTTTATTTTGAGGCTCAGCTTCTCTGCAGGATCCTATAATAATTCAGACAACTCCATCCATACCCTTCGTCATCTAAGAAGCTACAAACACAATGATTTCACTGTTGTTATTACATATGACAACACTGCATTAGATTTGACTGTTAGAAGGTGCAATCCCGCCCCCACCCCCGTACACGTTTTCTTTCTCTAAGCATGTCATCTGTCATGGATTCTGGGTTTGCCTCTCATACCTACCATTTTCCTCTTGGAGCTTCAAGATCCCGTATCTTTTCCAATGCCAGGTTACCCTTACTATTTACAAGTTTTGTTTGGTGTTATGCACTAGCATTTAATGTCTATTTTTTTCCCTGTAAGTGGTTTCAAAGATAGTATATTTGTCTTCTGAAAAAGAACAAACTCAATTCTCTAATGCAGTTAGCGCGCCAGCTCAGTGTATCCTGAGGCTGCTCTGGCAAAGGGCTGTGAAAGATGGGCATCGATATTCTGTGGCATTCCAGTTGTCAAGCTCCCAACAAGAGGAAGAGCATTTAGACAATCTGGCCATGTGGCAGCTAATTACACTATCATAAACTAAATTTACAACAGGTAACTTGTAGGCTATGAATTGACAACAAGCGCCCAAACTCTCCTTTGATTATTTTCCCATAAATTAAGAGGCGAAAGTAATACTCACTACAGGCCATGTCAATGCAGATTTTTAGAACATATTGCACGAGTCCTACGCAAATGTCATGATCCCACCTCCCACTTATTGGTGCTTATTTATATCTCTTTATTTTCTTGCGATTCATATCTAGTGTACTGCCTGTATCCTTCTGTAATTTTTATTTTTATTTTATCTTTTTTTATTAATCGGTTAAATTTGCATTTAGTCGACACACAATGTTACTTAGTTTCTGGTGTGTAAGATTGTGACTCGTCAAGTTTAAACATGATGCTGGGCTCACCACAAGTGTACCCACCATCTGTCACCATGCACTGCCATTATAATATCTCTTCTATAATTTCTAAGCTGGAGACTCCCTGTTGAATCATTAGAATGCAACCAAGGGGATGACACACACTAATACAACACTGAAAGACCCGGGGCTTCCTTCGATGGAACTTCCTATACTTCTGAGCTTGGAGCACAGAACTGGTCTTTAAATCTGAAATGGGTTTTGTGTATTTTTGTCCTTTAAAACTTATCAGGCGTCTAGGGAAATGTGTGCTTTATATTCAGGCATGGCGTGCCATTGACGGCAAAGATGGAGCGTGCTATGGAGATTTTGTGGTGCCTGTGACAAGCTGTTGTTTGCCATCTTGGCTAGATAATCCTGCCTCATTTATTGGAGGGCCATTTCAGCTGCACTGTCAACAGCAGGGGAGGATCGGGTCACCCTTGCCTAGAATATTATGTAAAAGCTGTCAAATGCTTCAGGATTATCGGCATATTAAACGTTCCGTAAGATTTTAGGCACATCAATATAAGTGAGGATTTAATGTCAAGTTTGTCATCATTCTGCCTGAGATTTCTTCACTTTCATGCTAAGATCTTATAATAGTATGACCAAAATTTTACTGGAGCTGGTTCTTTGTGTAAGAGGAACAGATATTGGCAGGTTTATCTGGTTACTCTTATAAATGTTGGAACAAGCACATTTAAAAATTAAAAATGGCCTAATCTGTCTTCTTACCTTTCAGAATTAAATATGCACTCCCTTTATTTCCCAGCCATACAGTCATGGTGTATCAACACAGACTTTTCACATTTGGAGAACCAGTTTATTAAAAGCCACAATAAATTTAATAAGGAATTTTTCATTATGATATCCATTATACAAAGCACAGCTCCTGAGTAAGACCACAGTGGCTTATTTTGGAGTGTATTTACTTTTAAGTTACGAACATTTTATTATCGCATTAAAGAGACCGTTGCTCCTACTCACGGTGCATTATGGATGCAGTGGACATCAGCAAACAGGTATTTGCAGCCTCGACACATCTCCAAAGAGCAAGTTGTATTTTTGAAAGGCATTTCAAGGTCAGCACGTCTCTTCAGTGACTAACATCGAGTTATTGCTATAGTAATCTTTCCACATCTCTTGGATCAGATCTCAAACTTTTATCAGTTTTCCAAAAAGAAAGCAGCTAGGAGGTCGATTTGTGGAATTAGGAAGTCTTCATGATGAATGCTGCCCTTCGTGTTCCAAGGGGCGATTGCATCCTTTCTTCCTCATGGCCAGCCCTACTGTCTTTTCCTCTGATCCCCACTGCTTCCCTTCCTCAGACCATTACCTGCGTCCATACAGTCCTTTGCATTTAGGAAACTGAACTCTTCCTATGTTATACGGAGTATCCAAGATTTAATCCTGATGGTTTTAGACATTGGATCTTTCATAGATATGTGAAATCCTACATCTTTGCATGGTTCATTCTGAATTTTGCATAACAATGTAGAGGGAAAAATATGTCTGAGTCAAAGCTTATTATCTTGCTTACATTTCAGGTTTTAGACTTCAAAGTTTATTAGTTATGTCAATCAACAGTACTGTGTTACAAAATAAACTAGAGAGATGGTATAATGCACTTAGCTCGGGCAGGAACCTTCCTTAAGTGCAAAAGAAACTCAAAACCCATGCAGGACCTGGGATACATTTGGAATGCCCAGATATCTTAAATGTTCAAAGAGATCAGCTGTTAAAATAAAAAAAAAATGAACAATTTTTCTAAATATAGGGATATTTTTAATATTTTATTTAACTTTCTAAAATTAAATTACCTTTTTTTTTTTTAAGAAACACTTGAACCTTTATTTTAGAGGCAACTCTTTAAGGGATTTGGAATACATTTCTCCAGATGGAAGCAGAGCCCTGAGGGGATGGTAGCTCGGCTAATGGGAAGAGGAGAAGGAAGAGATGACTCTGCAGAGTGTGTCATGTCTCAGGCATCACAGGTCAGAAGTAGGGCCAAGTCGGGAGCAATTAGCAGGCTGGGCCCAGGAAGAAGTAGAAGGACCACAGCATGGCCATAAAACATATCATCCAATCACGTGTTCTTCCTTCTACTCAGTCCTTGCCCTTGGATGTGTATTCCCTAACAAGCTCATTAAGCTACTGATTTTATTTTTTTTAATTAACATATAATATATTCTTTGTTTCAGGGGTACAGGTCTGTGATTCATCAGTCTTACATAATTTACAACACTCCCCACAGTACATACCCTCCCCAGTGTCCATCACCCAGCCACCCCCTCCTTCCTACCCCCTTCCCAAGCCTCCAGCAACCCTCAGTTCACTTCCTGAGACTAAGTCTCTTGTGTTTTTTCTCTCTCTCTGGTTTCATCTTGTTTCATTTTTTTCTCCCTTCCCCTACGATCCTCTGTCTTGTTCCTCAAATTCCTCATATCAGTGAGATCATATGATACTTGTCTTTCTCTGATTGACTTATTTCACATTAAAGCTACTGATTTTAATACCATAAATGAGGGAATAAAAGTGTTCGCTTTTTCATACTTCATTTTAAGCTTCTAAGATTATCCTTTCTTATGTGATTAGATTTAAGTGTTGTATAAAGAGCACTGGTCTAGAAGTCAGGAGACCTTTGTCTGTTGCTGTTCCCCTGGGTCTCAGAGAGCTGAGACCTGAGCTCCCTGGCCTTCTGTTGCCTCCCAAAGAGAGTGGAGAAAGGTCCTGTCCAGCAGCTCTGATTCGTGCTTTATAGTGTCAAACAGCGTGCTCATGAATTGGCACTAAATTGAAATACTTTAAAAAATATTATTTTTCAATTCAAATCTGCCACCCTTTAAAGGATACCACCACAAACGCTTTTGCTGCGATTTTACCCTAATTTCTTTTTAAAAACTCAGTGAACATTTATAGGTACCTAATCAATAAATGGAACATCGGCCCTTTCCAGTAAACGGAAGTCTAGACCTGGCAGAGACGAGTAGAGTCCCTAGCTCCCCAGTTGCCTAGACTAGGAAATTTTATGCCCCCTTTTTGGAAAATGGATGATTATTTAGGAAGCAAGAGAAATCACAATTACCTTCCCCTGGAGCCCAAGATATGGGTGAAGAAAAATTCAATGGTAATTTTGATCATGACAATCATCAAACTCAGCGTTTTGGCAAGCGCCTTATGAACAATGGAGACAACTTCTTCAGTGCAATTATAGTTGTCTTCTGTTTCTTCTGGAATGATGTCAGATATGATAATAAAAATAAGCCTGGACTCCCGTAGGAGAGAGGCTTGGGGATTCTCGCTGGCTTGAGAGATGTGTGGGGTTTTTGAGAGTGTCTTTTTGTAGTCGTGTTTCCACTGCTGGCTGGCAGAGGCCCTCCTAGGAGCTCTGAGGGTCACCTGTCCCTTGGACAGATAGTCATAACCTCACAGGGTCAACCCTGTGAAATTTGAAGGGCATGATTTCCCTGGCAGGGCTGACAGTTCATTGTGGCCACAGAAAGGCTAAGATCAGAAGAAACTCCCCACCTCCAAGCCCACTGAACTGCTCAGCAAGAAAGGAATCAGAGCATTCATAGCAGCAAAGAAATGCCTGCTTGATTTTAACACAGAGAGAGTAGCTTTCGTAGGGATTTTTTCACAGGTCTTAGTGAACCTTTGTACCTCATTTTCTCCTTTGGGTTTTGATTTTTCTTTGTTCAGATTCACAGTTTCTCTTTCTCCATTCAAACTCTTTTCTGGAACTCCTGATAAACACGATGCATGGGAACACATGGCTATCTTCCATTTCCTTCCCCAACAAAAGTTAAAAGAATGGGAGGAAATGTGCCCTGAGAAGGAGAAAGCAAGTATCTGCAAATTACAAACTCTTTCTCATTTTTTTTTGGTCATAAATATTATAGGGAATTCAGAAGTGAATTTTTGATGTTCCTTATGTCTTATGCAGAAGTAGAAAGTCATGGGGCATTTGGCATTTACTTATAAGCTGCTCCTATGGTAATCTTAATATCCAGAACCATTGGAAGGGTCCCTTTTCTATGCTGCACCTCAAGTCAGGTAATACTGTTATTATTATTATTCGCTAATACATATAGTTCTGGCTATATGCCAGGAACCGTTTTAAACACCTTTAGTTATTTAACCCTCACAATACTATGAGGTCAGTACTACACTTATTCCCATTTTACAGATATCAAAACTGAGGCAAAATGAGGTTAGCTGACTTGCCAGAGCTCATAAACTAGCAGAACCAGGATATTATAAAATAACATGTTCACTCTTAAGCACCATGCTCTGATTTCACTTGTGTGTTCTCATTTTTTTCTTTCTGAAACTCAGTAGCCCTTGTATTGAGCATCTAAAAACAATCAAACAAAAGATCTCAAAGAGTGATTCCTGAACTTTCATCATTTAAAAGGAAGGCTGGTAACATTATTCGTAGACCGCTAAAAGTAGAGTAACTAAACA